>VDFB02353850.1:0-45472 GCA_007258455.2 Sequoia sempervirens
CATAAACAATATCTTCTTGTAAATTTATGCCATAGAATGTCCTCTCGTACTCTCAACATGGTGGCAGATTGTTTACTCTCAATCCTCTTAAAGCATGGCACAAATACAAGCCAACACAGGACAAATTTATTGATGGTTATATTCAGGCACAACTTTTTGCCATGTGGTAACAGTAAAAAGAGCCTCAAAATTTTGTAACCTTTTATATTGAGACAAGTAGTTTCTAGATTAGAACACCAGACTTTTGTTGCTTTTGGTGGCTTGCATGCAAAAGCCTATTTGTCTTTGCACACAGGCAATATGAGCAGATAATACTTCAGCTATTAAATAAAGCTGCATGGTAGCAATTTTGCATATGATCCAAGTTGAAAAGAAATAACATGTACTTGTGTAGAACTAATTGTGATTCCATAGAAATTGCATTTCAATTATAAAACTGATGAATTGGGAGATCAAAAGATTCTAGGAAGATAAAACTCTTGATTTACATTTTGTTTTTTTATGAAATTTTAAAAGACTAGGCACTCAGGCTTGATGGTCAGTCAACATTTATTGGGAAGGTGCTCACTTTGCTAGATCTTCATGTGTCATTTTTCCTAGTGATTGCATTGGTAACAACTGTCAATCAAGGATGATTTTTGAGGCATTTTAGACACAAAAAATATTTGTCAAATCTAAGCAAGATTTAGTGTCTTCTGATCTAAATTGTCCTTTATTCGTGCTGGATTCTTTACTGCAATCTACTGATCTAAATTTTTAACAACCTTAGTTGTCATTTTTACCTTCTGTTTGAGGCAATTTCTTAGTTTCAATCTATGGATCTGATTGTACTTTTTCCCATGGTGCTTAGTTGTCATGTTTTACTACATATAGTTGAATTTCATTCCAATTTCAATGTTAATTTATACCTTGCGATATGTTCCCTATTTGACTTTGCTTGACACTTCCCCATTCTATCTCTCCTTCTATATATACCTAACCCTACCTCTCTCTCCCTATTTCCCTATTGCAAACATAACACTAGCCTATTGTTAATGAAACTTGATTATCTTTCTCATTCAAAATCTAAATTGTTTTAGTCATGTTTGGTTCATTGTAAGTGGATGCATACCTGATTTGAAGCTATAACTTCTCCATTGAGACCTTTGTTGCACAAAACTCATTTGCTAAATGGCCTACCAACTGACCTCATGTAGAACATAAATGTATGCAAAAAAAGACCAACAATTTCTCAAATTAACCTTCCACGTTTCTTCGGCACAACCATTGCACACCAAGGTGCAATTGCTAATAATAAATATAATGAGAGATCATAAAAAGTTTTGCAATTAAAAAATATTTAATAATAAATATATATAATAAAAGATTTTGAACAAATTTAATATAATAAATTATTTTTAAATTATTTTATTTTTTTATTTTTTTAAATATATTTTTGTTATGAGTGTCTTTAATTTATATAATGATTTCTTTATAATAACATATATGATTTTTATGATAATATATTTATATGATATTATTATCCTACATTTAAAATAGTGTTATAGGGTTAAAAATTGTGAGTGAAAATTTGTTTTCAAGTATGGGATGATTTCAACCAACAATCTAACTAATTTTCAAAGTGATCAACCAGTATTGTTGGAGAAAGAGATTCTGAGTTTGCTTCTATCGAGGTGCTATTTATGGAGAGTGCATAATTTGTGGGATTCGCCTTAATCTATGCCTTCTTTTTGCTGTCACTAATTAAGGCTAATGTATCTCTATATATAGAGCTGTTGTAATCTCCATTCTAACTACCATGAATAATAACACCCTCTCTCCTTCTCCGGTGGATGTAGGCTACGGCGAACCATAATTACGTATTGATATACGGTTTCTTCATGGTATCAGAGCGGTCTTGATCTGATTTCGTCATGGTTTTCTTGTTCGTGGGCCATTAATTTCTTCCTGAGTCATTTTTCTGTGTGATCAAGGGTTTTTTCCCTGCTGTGATTCGCGTTTTTCCTTCTGCATCTTGCTCTACGCCTCGGCCTTGGAGATAGGTGATCCGATAAGTCTGTTGGGCTTACCTGCGGAAGTGTTTTTTTGTCTCTAGCAGCAGGGGTGCCATTTTCTTTAGCTGCGGAAGTGTTTTTTTGTCTCTAGCAGCAGGGGCACCATTTTCTTTAGCGGCAAAGGCGCTATTTCCTTTATCAGTCGTGATCTAGAGTAGGCAATTTCAAATATTGTACCTACCCTGTTCATGCAGAGTTCTTTGTGTTCTGAATCTGTTGCAGAGACTTTCATTGTAAGTGCTTTTTCATGATTTCTTTTTTGCTCTTTTCATGGCCTAGTTTGATTCGAATCCTAGTTGGAGACTTTCATCAGTTTTGTTAAATCGTATTAATTATGTAGCATGGTCTAGAGCTGTTACTTTGTCGCTTGGTGGCAAGAAAAAATTTGGTTTCGTCAATGGTGATAAAAAGTGTCGTCAAAATACTGAATCAGGATATGAGGATTGGATATCCAATGATCAGCCTGTTCGATCATGGTTACTCAATTCGATGGAAACTCATATTGCTGAAATTTTCACTTTTTCTAATTCGGCAAACGAATTGTGGGATTCAATCGTTGAATTATATGGGAACCAAAATAATGTTTCCCATATTTTTGAACTCACTCTTGAAATTGCTGCAGCCCAACAAGGTGAGAAAACCTTTAGTGAACACCTTGGGAATCTAAAAAAACTGTGGGAGGAATTGAACCTGTATCGTCCACATACCACTGATGCACAAACTCTTTTGAAACGAGCTGAGGAGGATAAAATTTTCTCACTACTTAGTAGCCTGAAGCCTAAGTATGAATACATAAGGCACAATCTTCTGATGGATGCCACATTACCCACTCTTGCTGGTGTTTGTGCAATTATTCAGTGAGAGGAAACTCAGAGAAAGACTATGAGCTCAGAATCCAAAACTTCAACGGAGAAGATTGAATCTAATGTCCTTTTGGATGAAAAGGATGATAAAAGAAAGCCTCATTTTTCTGACAAAAATAGAAATGTTTCTCGCTACAAGGGTAAGAAGGAACTCTATCAATGTGATCACTGCAAGAAAATTGGGCATACCAAGGATCATTGCTGGGAATTACATCCACATCTCAAATCTGAATATAAGGGTCAGAAGGATCATGCTGTTGTAGCCGAGACTTCTTTTTCAATCAATCAGTTGGGTCATCTTCTTCAACAACTCAGTAAGACTATCTCTTCTGGCAACAGTCCCTCTCACGTGTTAGGTAAACTTCATGCTTATCTTACTTCCAATTCCAAAATTAATTCCTGGATTATTGATTCCAGAGCTATAGATCATATGGACAATAGTCCCTCTTCAGTAACCAATTTTATTCCAAAAACTGATAAGCATGACATCTCTGTTGCAAATGGAACTACTGTTTCTTCCTTAGGAAGTGATAAAATTAGTTTCTTTTCTCATAGTGCTTCATCTGATGCTCTGGTTGTTCCATCCTTGACATTTTCGCACCAACTTGAGGGGGAGTGTTGGAGAAGAGAGATTTACGGGATTTGCTTCTATCTGAAGATTGCTATTTATGGAGAGTGCATAGTTTGTGGGATTCGTCTTAATCTATGCCTTCTAATTAAGGCTGATGTATCTCTGTATATGTAGAGTTGTTGTAATCTCCATTAACACAAAAAATGAATAATAACACCCTCTCTCCCTTCTCCAGTGGACGTAGGCTACGACCGAACCACATAAATCTGTGTGTTATGTCTGGTTTCTTCAAGTATCTATGTGACTTCCTGTAAATTCATTCTATATATTTTAATGGTGGGATACATAGACTAGTCAATAACAATGGAAGGTGACCTAGTGTATAGATCTTAATAATGCAACCCAAATACCTAACACTAATTCTCCTCCTCGCGTAACACTCAAACTTTAACACCATTACCATTTTTGTTTGCTACTCAAATATGGACTTAAAAATAAATAAAATACCTCTTATAATTGTTTATTTAAGGAGTGAGCAACACAATATTTGCATGAATTTGATGTAAGATAGATTTATAAAGTAGATTGAAAGAAAGGAAGAAAATCAATTCAAAATCTTGTGCAAATATTTACTCTTTTGTTATTTCATTTTGAGATTCCAAAGGTCATGTTTGATAGAACAATACCCTTATTCTTTCGTGCCCCCATAATTAAAACCAATCTCCCTACACCTACATCCCATACCTGAAAACAAATTTTCACTCACAATTTTTTATCCCTATAATACTATTTTAAATGTAGGATAATAATATTATATAAATATATTATCATAAAAAACATATATGTTATCATAAAGAAATCATTATATAAATTAAAGACACTCATAACAAAAATATATTTAAAAAAAATAAAAATATAAAAATAATTCAAAAAAATTTATTATATAAAATTTGTTCAAAATCTTTTATTATATATATTTATTAGTTCCTACCGGTAGGCAGGAATACTTATGCATTCACCCGGAATGCATTTAACCGGCAGGATTGACCAATCAAATTTCACCATTTAACATATTACTTATTTTTTTGTATAGTTTGAATTTGAAGAGCTATTTTATATATTGGAAAATTAGCATTTATCTATTTTTCTATTCATTCGAGTAGCTTTATAAATCATTTTCATTTTAAAAATTCAGGAAAATGCGAACGCATAAATTGATTAAATAAATTTAAGCAAAGCCATACTTTAAAAGTTGGCGGCTAGAGGTACATAATGCATTAATAGAAATTAAATGCATTGAATGGCATCTAGCTCGAGGTGAAGGTGCTGGAATGGCTTGGAGGCCACGCATGGCCAGGGTACTCTAGTCATTTAATATAGAGTTAAGTTACTTGGTATGCATTACTATTACTTTGCATGTGTTGTTTTTGTCTTCTGTGAGCCCCTGTTCTGAGGGAGAGTTTTAGCGACTGAGCATGAGATGTTATAGTTGCAGAGTCCAAACCCAGAAACGAGTTATTTGAGGTGATAATTTGGTAATTTTTAGAGTTTGGTTACATTAAAGTGCATAAAGAAGCTATATTTCATAGTGATCTATTGTGTGGCTGAGCAAGGTATTCTGTAGTTGCAGAGTTGCACGCTGGACAGTGAGAGACGAATTGCTTGAGGTCAGAAGAGGTAACTTTTCATTTTTTTTGTCTATTTGATACAAGAAATGCAAGTAGGGTTTCATAGTGCTTTAAGGCATTCGTATACTTTGATTATAAATTCGTATTTTAAACTATTTTTAGTATTGTTTATTCGAATATCTTGTTGAAATGCGAAGGTTTCATCTGCGTTTGATAGGAATTATGTAGAAATCCTCTTGTCCATTTTACTTCATGCATGTGAGCCCTGTAAAGTTTGTATATTTTTTATTACTGCAAAGCGGTCCCATAAAGAAGGCTTTCAAACCAAAATTATGTCAACGTGTGCGATAATGAGAGCTTTCGACCAATGAGTCGACAGTGTGTTGCTTTGAGCTTTTTCCGTTGTCATCAAAGCATAAAGGATAGAGGGGTTTTGTTAAAAGTCGTGGTTGTTGTCCTCGTAGGCATAAATCCGTATATTAAACTACTTTTAGTATTATCTATTCGAATTTCTTGTTGAAATGCGAAGGTTTCATCTGCGTTTGATAGGTATTATGTAGAAATCCTCTTGTTCATTTTACTTCATGCATGTGAGCCCTGTAGAGTTTGTATTTTTTTGATTGCTGCAAAGCGGTCCCATAAAGAGGGCTTTGGAACCAAAATTATGTCAGCGTGTGTGATAATGAGAGCTTTTCAACAATGAGTCGACTGTGTGTTGCTTTGAGCTTTTTCGTTGTCATGAAAGCATAAAGGATAGAGGGATTCTGTTAAAATTTGTGGTTGTTGTCCTCGTAGGCATAAATGCAAACAATGGTAGCATAAAGAATGCAATAGAAACCTTTTTCCTACCAGCAAGCATAAAAATTATGTCAGATGTTGTCGTTACTGTTTTTGTATCTTGGGGTTATAAAAAACTATGTCAAAAATGTTATAGAATCCAAATTACAATGTTGCCATATATTGATATTCGTTTAGAAAAACAAACACATGGTTTTTGTTTTCTAATCAAAGCTTTTTACATGGTGCAATGCTTTTGGTTGGAAGAAAAGAGGTCGTGTAGCGGCCCAGTTGTGGTAAATTCTTCAAGCAAGCAGTTCCAGGTGAGTTTCTAGAATGAACCTTCTCCTTTGTTTACAATTGCATATAGTAGACAGAGAAAAAGGTTAATTCAAGATTCTCACTGTATTGATTGTACTTGTAATCATATCGTTGCTTTTAGTTACAAGGACAATCTTTGCAAATGGGTATTGTGAGTGGCATATGCTATATGGTTCATAAAAATTAAGTAGTTGGGGTTCAAAAGTAGATCTTCGTTGTAGTGGCATGATCTCAGAAATGCAATAATTATCCAATCAATTTTTTGGGTGGCTAATTGCACTTTATAATTTAAACCTACCTTTTTTAATTTTGAGAGTTTGATTCTAAATCCATATGCATACTTTGATTAAAACTACTGGCTAAAGGTGCATAATTCATTTATGCAAAAACAATGCGTTTAATGGCATCTGACTAGAGGTGAGGCTGTTTGGATTTCTAATTAGTCTTTGAATATATAACAATTAAAAGAGATAAATAAGTATAATTATCCTTGGCCACATTTCACATTTTGACCTTTCAATCAAGGTCAATTAACAAAATAGCAGTTAGACCTACAGAAGGTTCAAGGACTATGCTGGTAGAAAAACATATTTGGACAATGGCTAGACAATTTGTTGAGATTTCTTTACAAACTTTCAAGCAAATGCATTTTTCCTTTTGTTATGGGGGCACGAATAACTCTGGATAGGCTATGGCCACCCAGCCCTATTACACCTAGCCGAGGAGCCCCCATAGTCTCTTTAGGCTCCATGCCATAACCCATCAAATATTAGCCAGGAACCACCTACCCTTCCAACACCATATTACAGAGATAGTCAGCCAGTACACCATATTTCCTCAATGAGCCCTACCCTCCTTACTCCCATAGATATTCACAATTGGGAAAGAAACTTCTACTAATTAAAAAACTGTCATTATCACACATGTTCACATAATTTTGGTTCCAAAGCTCTCTCTATCAGACCACTTTGCAGTGATAAAAAATATACAAACTTTACAAGGCTCACATGCAACCATGCATCTTGCCCGGAGATACACATATACATGTATCCATGTGTACTGCAATACATGCATCTATGTACACATGCAACCATGGATATATGTATCTATGGAACTTCATATGCAATCCATGGATATTTCCATACATGTATATTTAAGCATTT
This sequence comes from Sequoia sempervirens, assembly GCA_007258455.2. Taxonomy (NCBI): domain Eukaryota; kingdom Viridiplantae; phylum Streptophyta; class Pinopsida; order Cupressales; family Cupressaceae; genus Sequoia; species Sequoia sempervirens. The sequence goes on from VDFB02353850.1 coordinate 7,378, forward strand.
ATGTATCCGGCTATGCATCTATCTATCTATCCATGCAACTATGTTTCTATGTATTCTTCTACCTATAGATGCATCCACGCATATATGTATCTGTGTTTCTATGTGCAAATGTATATAGGAATCTATCCATATATGTCTCAATGTATCTATGAATACATCTATCCATAGATACATGTATCTACGCATCTATGGATACTATGATAGATGTCCACATCCATGTATCTATGGATACATGTATCAAGTAGCTCGGTTCTAGGTCTTGACTCTGTAGCAACAACATCTCCTGTGACTACACAGGTCTGCAGAATAACAAAAAATGAAACGTTCAAAGTAATCAGATAAATGCATCTCTAGTCAAAATTCATATTACATGGTAATAGCAAGAACTTTTTGAGTTGATGAATATGAACATTGTTCAATAGAATAGCTACCTCAATAACATTTAAGTAAACCTATGGTGCAGACTCTCTTTTCCATTATCAATTTTATTCCCAATTTCATCCATGAAGAACTTTGTCAACCTGTGTATCCATGAGTCCTATATCTTTGAGGATATTCTTCATGGATGAAATTGGGAATACAACTGATAATGGAAAAGAGAGTGTTGAGCATAGGTTTACTTAAATGTTGTGGTGACTATCATACTATTAGTTCAATGTTCATGACCTTTATCTACTAAAAAGTTCTTTCTCATTCATCTGAGTCTTGTAGGCAATGTACAGATGTCCTATAAAGAGAGCTTTGGAACCAATGAGTTGTCATAAAGGATAGAGGAATATTGTCAAATATTATGGTTATTGTCCTCATAGGCACACATGCAAAATATGGAAGCATATAGAAAGCAAGTTAACTCTTTAATAATCCCATGAAACATAGTATTTGAATAAACAATACTAAAAGTAGTCTAAAATATGAATTTATAATCAAAATATACGAATGCCTTAAAGCACTATGAAACCCTACTTTCATTTCTTGTATCAAATAGACAAAAAAAATGAAAAGTTACCTCTTTTGACCTCAAGCAATTCGTCTCTCATTGTCCAATGTGCAACTCTGCAACTACAAAATACCTTGTTCGGTTACACAATAGAGCACTATGAAATATAGCTTCTTTATGCACTTTATAGTTTTTCTATGCATCCAGGCATACAGGTTTGCATGTATATATATGTGTGCATGTAATTATGTGTATATGAATGCATGTATCTATGTTGCCATGTATGTATCTGTGTATATAACAGATTACTATTGCATTTGCTTTAAATGCTTTTTCGTGGATGGTGCTAGCTATCCATCGAGTGATATTGTGGTTGTTGTACATATTGCTTTTAGAGATATATGAACTCAATTTTGTGAGTTATATTTCATATTGGTAAATTGGCATTTATCTGTTTTTTGGAGCCCATGTAACACCCCTCTGTTTTGGCTCTTTGATCGGCATTGTTCTTCCCTGTTATGATTGTGTCGGATTATGCTTTGACCTTGGAACTAGGTTGCTTTTGATTGCAATTGTTATACAATGTGGATGTTTTATTTTGATGTGATGTTATCCTGATGTTACCTTATGGCATGTTTTGGATTAACTTAGAAGATATTTGATTTAATGATGTTTTATGCTGTTGATCATGTTATTGATGTTAGATACGTCAGTTAGTGATATTGTATTGGTGAAGGGGACGAGATTGTATCACTCGCTTGCGAGTGCCCTACGATTCTGAGATTTCCTCTTCATGGTGTGATTGATCATATTATGTATATATGCACGTTCGACATGCTCTTTGTTGCAGTTTGGCAGGTACATGACATCGACTCCACCTAGTTTCCAGGTTTGAGCGTGTCCATTGACCAACGAAAATTAATTGGGAGATAGTAGCTAGGTTTTCTGTGTCAAGTCGTTACCCTAGTCACCGTGTGTCGTCGGGTTGTAGTCGGGTTTGGTTGTTTCATGTTGCCCTTATCACCTTGGTCTTTAATTAAATTCAAGTTATAATGGCTTGTGTTGTTAATCTGTGGCTTAAATGTAATTGGTTGTAATGCTAGGAATGTTATTTACTTTATTAATTAATTTAATTTAATTAATAAAAATAATCTAACCTTGGATTAGATTTATTTTATTGATTAATTAAATTAATTGTGCGAATTGATTAAGTTATTTCTTTCGAATTAAAAGTGTTAAAAGTTTTAAATTCTTTTATTGAAAAGAAAAAAGAAAAATAAAAATAAAACTAAGAGGTATTACATTCTATTTGGAAAATAGAATTTTGTTTTAAGTTATTTAAAGTTCAAATGTTTCAAAATGCAATGACTTTGTAGAAAAGATATTTTTGGAAATAGTTGACTATTTTTGGTTAAAGATATTTGTGAATTTGAAATTTGAAATTTGTATTGGAATTTGAATTAGAAGTTGAATTTGAATTTGAGTTTACAATTTAATTTGAATTTGAGTTGCAAATTAAATTTGAATTTATTTTGAACTTGAAATTTAATTTGAATTTAATTTGAACTTGAAATTTAATTTGATAAAAATCTGAATTTGAGTTTGAATTTGAATTTGGGGGAAACTCTATTTTTAGGGGATTTTTGTTCATTTTATGGGGATGGGTTTTCAACTTGGATGGAGAGTTTTTTGGTGGTTTTACTTGGATTTGTGAAGGAGGTGGAGACTTTGGATTGGGATGGATTCAATGGAGGAATTGGAAAACTCCATGTTTGAAGACTTCAAGCTTTGGAGGAAGAAACCAGGTTCCTCTTTGTTCTTGTTTTGTTCATTTTCAAAATAGTTTAATCTTTGTAATGCATGTTTGAAAATCTTGTTGATTGTGTGAGAAATCCTTGAAAGGTTGATTGAATCCAATAAAACCCATGAGTTATTTCTTTGAAAACTTGCAAAATGGTTGAGATTTGGAAATGAAAACCCAAAAGAAAAATCCTCATCCAAATTAAATCTTTAAACCCTCTTGTTGTTTGGATAAATTTGTTTGAGTTTTGGCAAAAAGTATTGCTCATTTTCTCAACTTGAGCTGGAAATGTTGATTGAAATTTCCCCTTTCAAAGAAAAAAATATTTTATTTACTTTCCCTGTTAATTTTTTTTTAAATTCTGGTTTATACCCAAAAAAAAGGGGAATGGAAATTTTGTTTTGTGTAAAATAAAAATAAAAATAAATTTTTTATTTATTTTGTGGGTGTAGATCAACTTTACCACTCACCATCGCCGCTGCCACTAATCACTGTAGTAAGTTTCCAAGACACAAATTACCGTCATAGTTGTAGACTAGCCACTATGTATGGCTACCGCCTGGCCACTGGAAGACAGATCAGTGGGTGCTTTGCACAATAAGTCTCACTCATGTGGGAGGGCAGGACTGGTAAGGAGCACACAGCCCCACGACCACACACAAGTGAGTAGGGTCACTAGGGCTTCACCTGTTCAACAAATGAAAATTCTTTGAAAAAGTTTTATTTTATAATTTTGTTTATAATATTTAATATTATATACATAAAATTAATATTATAATTTTAATATTATATATTAATATTTAATATTTAATATTTAATATTTAATAAATAATATTATATATGTAATATTTAATATATGCATATAATATTTAAGCAATTTGTAATATGGGAATTTAACTCTTAATCAGTTGGAATATAATAATGGTATGTCAATAGTTAAGACATTTAAATAATGATGTCTAATTATTTTAAATAGGATATGATTTACAATAATTATAGCTTAAGTATAGATGAAATGGGATCGTTATTTTAAAAGGTTAATGTAACCCTTATCCATGATTGAGCCAATAGAATAAGAGTATTAAACTAATTCCTTAGATGATGCCAAGCGAACATTAAATAAGTTAATGGTTATTGAAAAAAGTTGATTCTTTAAGCAAATATCTATTCTTTGAAATTTTAATTTCGATTTTCATGAATAATTAGTAAACCTTAGAATAGAGAAATAATGTGTTTAGAGGCATATGTTTAAAGGAAGTGAACTCTGAAGTGATTAGTTCATTGGTATAGATAAAATGAAAATTGAGGTTTGACCAAGCGGTTTACAGAAAATATATTGGCTATTGTTTGATTTATTTATTCTATGATGAATTATGGATTAGATGACTTAATTGAAAAGATTTTGGATATAATAGTGAAACTTAGAGATAATGATTGGGTTGGTTTAATCAGTTGATTTTGGATCATTAAATTTTGAGTATGGAACATAGTTGAGGAGCTAGGTTTAGCGAATGGTTTATTTTAATTAGAGGACTTTATTTATCAACTGTTTTATTTATAATTTGATTTGATTATTACTCTGATAATTGAGATAAATGAAGTTAAATAGACAGATTTAAAATATAGAATAGCTTAAGATGATTTTGTTACGAAATAGGAGCAAAAAGCGGATTTTATATTCAAATGAATTATTAGAACGTTGAATTTTAATAGTCCAATGGTTTATTAAAAAAAAAAAAAAATTAAAAAAAAGGATCTTATATAATCAATTGCTTTTATTTAAAGGTTGATCATAATAAGATATGTGATTGGGGAATGAAATATAATTATTGGTTTTAACTCCTTGAGTTGTCAACGTGTTTTGAGCTACTATGGAACTTGTAAGAATAACGTTAATTATATACTTAATTTCATGTGCGATGAAAGTGATTGATTTATTATTTATTCCAAATGATTAATAAAGCAAGTGGGTTCATTTATAGTATTTGATCGTGAAACTAGAGAAATGATTGCTTATTTTAGTCAAATGACTGTATTTATTAAAACAGCTTGATTAGGAAATCTAATTGTGAATTTAGAGTAAATGATCCGTTTTTGAATATTTCATTTTAGTGGTTAAAATGCTTGCCGGCTGGATGATTGGGTGCGATGGGAAATCAGTGGTTTGATTGATTTCTAGAACCAACATTAGCTTACCTATTTGTTTGAAATGTTTTCAGTGTTTAATTGTTTGCCTTCAATGTTGTGGAATGAGAGTGAATGTTTTGAGAGTCTTCTAGCTTTGGGTTCATTTATTGGTATGGGTGGTTGTACGTGAGTCAACCTTTGATATGTACTTTGGTTTCTGTGTTATGAGAAAAGTTTATTTGTCAAAATTACATCTTTAGACATTTAAAGAATGTGTGATTATATGATTGTTGACTTTAAGTCATTTCTTGTTGATCATGTAAGTCTTCCAGTTGTGTTTCTTGAGATGTTGTTACCCTTGTGATTGGTTATTGTCTTTCTTGGGTAGTGCATGAGACTTGTATCAGTGGAAACCTGGTTCTTTGTACGGGTTGTGTGACCTTGTGATTAAAGGTGGAGTCATGTTTTCAGTTTGTTATGTGGGTTATCATTATGTTAGTCAACCTTGTGTTAGCCTTGGGTAGTGCACACTTTGGTTTCAGTTTTGTACATCTGTAGTGATGTGTTACCTGTTGAGGTTATTGTTTATGTGTGATAAGTGTTAGTGCATCAGCTACCCTTGGCATGTGGTTGAGTTATGTGTTGTCGATAGGGGAGTGGCTTTCAAATGAGCACCAGGCCCAAAGTGGTTCCAGGATAACTCGTGTGAGGGTTAGTTAATTAAGTGAAAATTAAAAATAACTTATACTAGGGATAGAGTAGCTTGAACATTAATGAGATAATTTAGCCTCGCTCATTGGCTCAAGGGCTTGTACGAGACTTGAGATGAGTCGAGAAGGCCTAGAATGGCAAGATCATTATCTCATCTTTACGAGAGATAATCAATTCCACTCTAGTGTGCATGTGGGGCCAGGAGTCGATTGAGGTTTCCAGGATATCCCTAGAGGGGGGCTGGGACCTAGGAAGACTAGCCAGGAGATCCCATGCAACCTTTGTGATGAAACTCCTCCTATGATAGCAGTCGGTATGGTGTTGTACCGTTGGTTTATTTTGTATAGTGATTGTACTCGATTTTGTACTCTGGAAGCATTGTAATAATGATATTAAGTGAGGTGGTATATGTTCTTGTTTGCAGTTCAGTTTTTGTGTTAGCCGGTGTCTAGTGGTAGATGGTCTTATCTAGGAAATCCTTGTTACTATCTCCTAGCACGGAGGGAGCAGGGCCTTTGGGTTCCACGTGGTCGGGTGGCGTGCATCTTATCTGTTGGTTCTTCTTCTTGTTCGTGTGGTCGTGATTTCCAGTTGGAGAGCTCATGGGAATCAGTGTTTTCTCATGCCTTGTTCTCTCAATTCTTATTGTATTTTATTACCCCTCAGTTGTGATCGAGGTGGAATTTGTAATATTTAATCATTTTATTGGATTTACCTCATTCGGGGAATGAGTGTTGTAATCTTATTGTTTAAATGTTGTTAATTGGAATCTTGAGGTATTTATTTTCCTTGTTGTAATTTATCTTGTGTGGGATGTATGTAATCTTAATTCTGTAAGTGATTAATGTTTTGGTTTCAGATGATGTTAATTGTTGTTTGGGTTTTTAAGTAATCTTTGTCTCGTGGCCTTAGAGGTTGTTGGCAATATGTATTCATCTTACATGTTATTTGTTCTTAAAAAAAATAAAAATTGGTACATTTAAGTAATGAATTGCAACTTCCTCTAGGGTTGCGTGGCAGGGCATTATAGCCCATGGGAGTGGCTTTTTGATATGTGCATCCATGGATACATGAACGCATATATAGATGTAACTGTGTGATCATGTATGTATGTGTATGTGTATATATGTGTGCATCCATGCATGTGTCTATGCATCTGTGCATTGAGGCATGTGTGCAGCTATGTGTCTATGAATATAGTTGCTTACTTAGTTGGGGTTCAAAAGTAGATCTTCGTTGTAGTGGCATGATCTCAGAAATGCAATGATTATCCAATCAATTTTTTGGGTCCAACTGATTGCACTTTATAATTTAAACATACCTTTTTTAATTTTGAGAGTTTGATTCTAAATCCATTTGCATACTTTGATTAAAACTATTGGCTAAAGGTGCATAATTCATTTATGCAAAAACAATGCATTTAATGGCATCTGACTAGAGGCGAGGCTGTTTGGATTGCTAATTAGTCTTTGAATATATAACAATTAAAAGAGATAAATAAGTATAATTATCCTTGGACACATTTCACATTTTGACCTTTCAATCAAGGTCAATTAACAAAATAGTAGTTAGACCTACAGAAGGTTCAAGGACTATGCTGGTAGAAAAACATATTTTGGACAATGGCTAGACAATTTGTTGAAATTGCTTTACAAACTTTGAAGCAAATGCATTTTTCCTTCTGTTATGGGGCACCAATAACTCTGGACAGGCTATGGCCACCCAGCCCTATTACACCTAGCCGAGGAGCCCCCATAGTCTCTTTAGGCTCCACACAATAACCCATCAAATATTAGCCAGGAACCACCTACCCTTCCAACACCATATTACAGAGATAGTCAGCCAGTACACCATATTTCCTCAACCAGCCCTACCCTCCTTACTCCCACAGATATTCACACTTGGAAAAGAAACTCCTACTAATTAAAAAACTGTCATTATCGCACATGTTCACATAATTTTCGTTCCAAACCTCTCTCTATCAGACCACTTTGCAGTAATAAAAAATATACAAACTTTACAAGGCTTACATGCAACCATGCATCTTGCCCAGAGATACACATATACATGTATCCATGTGTACTGCAATACATGCATCTATGTACACATGCAGCCATGGATATATGTATCTATGGAACTTCATATGCAATCCATGGATATTTCCATACATGTATATTTAAGCATTTATGTATCCAGCTATGCATCTATCTATCTATCCATGCAACTATGTTTCTATGTATTCTTCTACGTATAGATGCATCCACGCATATATGTATCTATGTTTCTATGTGCAAATGTATACAGGCATCTATCCATATATGTGTCAATGTATCTATGAATACATCTATCCATAGATACATGTATCTACGCATCTATGGATACCATGATAGATGTCCACATCCATGTATCTATGGATACATGTATCAAGTAGCTCGGTTCCAGGTCTTGACTCTGCAGCAACAACACCTCCTGTGACTACACAGATCTGTAAAATAACAAAAAATGAACTGCTCAAAGTAATCACAATGCATCTCTAGTCACTAAAATCTATATTACATGGTAAACAAGCAAAAACTTTTGAGTTGATGAAGGTCATGAACATTGAACCAATAGTAGGACAGTCACCACAACATTTAAGTAAACCTATGGTGCAGAATCTCTTTTCCATTATTATTTTTATTCCCAATTTCATCCATGAAGAACTTTGTCATCCAGTGCATCCATGAATCCTATATCTTTGAGGATATTCTTCATGGATGAAATTGGGAATACAACTGGTAATGGAAAAGAGAGTGTTGAGCATAGGTTTACTTAAATGTTGTGGTGACTATCATACTATTAGTTCAATGTTCATGACCTTTATCTACTAAAAAGTTCTTTCTCATTCATCTGAGTCTTGTAGGCAATGTACAGATGTCCTATAAAGAGAGCTTTGGAACCAATGAGCTGTCATAAAGGATAGAGGAATATTGTCAAATATTGTGGTTATTGTCCTCATAGGCACACATGCAAAATATGGAAGCATATAGAAAGCAAGTTAACTCTTTAATAATCCCATGAAACATAGTATTCGAATAAACAATACTAAAAGAAGTCTAAAATACAAATTTATAATCAAAATATACGAATGCCTTAAAGCACTATGAAACCCTACTCACATTTCTTGTATCAAATAGACAAAAAAAATGAAAAGTTACCTATTCTGACCTCAAGAAATTCATCTCTCACTATCCAGCGTGCAACTGTGCAACTACAAAATACCTTGTTCAGCCACACAATAGAGCACTATGAAATATTGCTTTTAGAGATATATGAACTCAATTTCGTGAGTTATATTTCATATTGGTAAATTAGCATTTATCTGTTATTTGGAGCCCATGGGAGTGGCTTTTGATATGTGCATCCATGGATACATGAACGCATATATAGATGTAACCATGTGATCATGTATGCATGTGTACATGTCTATATGTGTGCATCCATGCATGTGTCTATGCATCTGTGCATTGAGGCATGTGTGCAACTGTGTCTATGAATACATTTTATCTAGTAATCAATGTTAATTAATAGACTAGCACTCGTACCTAGAGAACGTTCAAGGATTGTGTTGATAGAAAACCATATGCATATCAATATGTTAGAGAGCATGTATCTATGCATGGGTGTGTATAGATGCTAATTGTTCTAAATTTTGGTTGCATGTGATTGCATTAAAGAATTAAGAATAAGTACTAGATAATTGAAGTAAAATGACCCCATTCAGTTAGCAGATCAATTTTTCTCAGCCCTTTACATGTTAACTGAGAGTTTTAAAGCTTTTGTTGTTCATTGATAGTCTTTGAAGCTTAAATGTCACAGTATATGTAGCATTTTACCCAATAGCTCTATCATTCATGATGATTTAGGCAAGTTCATATTTCCTCATTGAACCTTGTATTGTCTCATATCTAAATAATTAGGCAACTGCTAGTTAGCCTTTAAGTACATAGCAATTCAAAGAGAGAAATGATTGCAATTAGCCTTCTGTACATTTGAACTATTAATCAAAGGCAATTAACAAACTAGCCCTAGAAAACCATGCCCGTGTTAATGTGTTGAATACCATGTATTTGTGCATGGGTGTATATGGATGCTATGAGTTGTGATTTCTACCATTATGTAGTGCTTACTATTACTTTGATGACAACAGAAAAGCTCAAAGCAACACACTGTTCACTCATAGTTCAAAAGCTCTCATTATCGCACGTGTTGACATAATTTTGGTTCCAAAGCCCTCTTTATGGGACCACTTTGTAGTAGTCAATAATATACAGACTTTACAGGACTCACGTGCATGAAGTAAAATGGACAGGAGGATTTCTACATAATTCCTATCAAAGCAGATGAAACCTTCACATTTCAACAAGAAACTTGAATAAATAATACTAAAAGTAGTTTAAAATATGAATTTATAATCAAAGTATAGCAATGTCTTAAAGCACTATGAAACCCTACTTGCATTTCTGTTTGCATGTCCCTGGTTTAAACATTTAATTATTGGTTCTTGATAATGGAATGAAATGAACTTGGACAAATGGAAATAGAATGACCCCATGGAATTGGAACATCAATGTTTGCATGGCTTTAACATGATAGCAGATTTGCGTGCATGAGACTTATTTGAATCTCAAATGTCATAGTGTATGTGGCATATTAGCTAGTTGGCTTAACATGATAGCTTTCAAACAAGTTAATTCAAATCAATGAAGCTAATTGGCTGATGAATTAATTGTGTTCCATGATTAGTCATAGCTAATTATTGGTCATCTTTATCCTCCAAATCAGTTAAATCAATGTTGCTTATTCACATTCACAGATACACAATCTTTTAAACATTTTGCATGCTTTTAATAGGAAAAGAGCTTTAGAACAGGATATGTACATTCATCTAAGCATCATAAGACGTAGATTTCTGACAGATATAATGGTTTGTAATGTTGTCATGAATATGCATACCAAATATAGAAGCACAGCAAAAACATTTAAACTGTTTGACAAAATTCCTCGAAGAAATGTTGGCTCTTGGTGTGTAGTGATTGCAAATTATGCAAAGAATTATTTGTCAAAAATCTTCTTGCAAACATTCAAGCAAATCAACTAGATAGCTGATCAAGTTAACTGTGAATCAAGTTACTTGACTAGTCAATGAACTAGTTCATTGATAGATCAGTTTTCTTGAATAGTTAATTATAGTTAATTAAAAAACACTTTGTACCAACAATTAAACCAATCATGGCCATTCATATGCACTTGACACGAATTGTTTTCATCTTTATTAATTTAATTTTTTGTACACATTATTAATTAATGAATCAAATTATCTTAATTAATTAATTTTCTTTTTCCTTTGTCATTTCATATCTAATTAATTAGGGTAACTGTTGAATAGTATTTATATACATAATAATTAAAACAAAGAAATAATTATAACTATCCTTATGCACATTTGACCCATCAAACAAAGTCAATTAAAAAATCTTATTCCACTTGTTCACTGATAGTATTGGCATGCAATTTCCTTGAAAAGTCTTGAAAAAGAGAATTACTCGCACACCAATAAGGATTCCGATTTGTAACGTTCCTATCCAAATCATCTTCATTGAATAAGATGTTGTGGCATACATTAATTGGATGTATCTCATCATCTTTCTTATCAGGATGCCAACAACCTTGGTTTGTATTTCTCCTTGGGTGTGTCTAAATTCCATGAGTTATGAATTCTACTTGCATGTGGCTTCATTGCACAAGTAATAGTAAGTGCTACATAATGGTCCAAAATAAACTTATGCATATGGAAATGAAATGACCCCATTTAGTTAGAAAATCAATATTTATGTCACTTTCACTATTAAGTGATAGTTGGTTTGGCATTAAACAATAGCTAGAAATTGTTTCCACCAGAACTTAACAGTGCTAGCACAAGTCTCTGTTGTTTTTTGGCTTAGTATTGACAAGTTGTCGTGGCTTATTTACACTTTTTTAGGCACTTAAGCAAATATGGGATCTATTCCATTGATTGTTGTTACAGAGCTTATGCCACCATTGCAATAAAAGAATTACACTAGTGCATGCATATGAAAAAAAATGTTCTATATTATAGGGTACACAAATAGCAATAAGTATTTAAAAATTATAAAATGCAATTTTCATTTTAAGAAACAAAAGTTCTTACTTGGGTTGTTTCTTGTTCAAATGAATCTACATAAGAATTCTGTTTTGTTTTTATGAATAGCATAGTATATGTCACTCACTGTACTCATTTACCTAAATTGTCCTTGTAACAGGGATCAATGCTTTCAACTGTATTTAAACAATCACACACAAACTGCACTAGGGAAAATTGCTTGTGCCTATCACAATTTGTACATTCCTACAATTATACTTGATCGTTCGATAGCAGATTGCAAGGTCAGTTTTCCAAATTGTCTTTTTGCTTTTCTTGAAATGCAATTGAAATTCTTCAATATAATAACTACATAAAGTTCTTTTCCATGTATTCATTTTGTCATTTTGTATTCCTCATTTCTTTGAACATAAATCATTTAGAAGGCTACTTCCACATATACAAACAGGAAAATGCATTTTCCACAATTGCAATAGTAATTTGTCTTCAGACAATAGAACAGGTTTTGCTTATGTGTTAATAAGTTATACTTCTTCTATACAATATCCATAGAATAGAATGAACTGCTAGCATGCAATTTTTAAACCCTGTTTGCAGTTTCAAATAGCCTATATAGTCATAGGTCTTTGTTTTATGTCAACTGGTTTTTACCTATATACATTTAAGGCAATTTTTTTCATAGAACTGCTTATATTTGTGGCAAGTTGCTCTGCAGTAAGAGAAAACTGAGGAAAGAAACTATTTATTGCCTCAAGTAACTCGTTTCTGGTTCTGGATACTGTGACTATAACAAAATCTGCTCAATCGCTATAAACTCTCCCAGAACAAAGACTTGTAGAGTAGAAAAATAATTTGCAGAAAGTAATAGTCATGCTTAACAGCTGACTTAACTCTATAACAAATGAACAAAGCAGCTTGGCTATACATGTCCACCAAGCCATTCCAACAGTTTCTCATACACCCACATGCTATTTAATGCATTTGCTTTGCATATATGCACTGTGCGCCTGTACCTCTGAGTTTCAATCTCTTTTTTTAATTATTTAATCAATCTATGCCTTCACTTTTGCTTAATGGACCTATGGCTTTGCATTTTCCTCAAATTTTTAAAACATAAATGATTTTAAAAGCTATTCCCACAAATAAGAAAAGCCATAGATCTTCTTTGATCAAACAATGCTTTTGCATTTCCCTGATTTTCTTTAAACATAAATGATTTGTGAAACTATTCTCTACATGCCACTTAATTCATGTTTATTTGAATAGATTTTAAAATCATTTGTTCTTTGGAAAAAATCAGTCGCTTAGAAGTACATAGAAACAAAGGAATCCAATTACACAAAAGACTTAAATACCATAGACTGAGATTGACAATGTGAGCAAAAAAATTCTTGTCAACCATTTGTTGCATGTAAACAAAGCCACCTGAAAATATTGTTTTGTGTTTGTGGCACTGAAAGTATACATCATGCATTGTACTCATTTATCCATTTTGTCAATGTAACAGGAATAAGTACATACAATCCTGTTGGGGGACAATGGATAACAAGGTTAGGTTGAAGAATTAATACTATTTTCCCCTTGTGCTTCTATTAAATTACTTGCTATGTCATATGTTACGTAGGCTTCTACTACTACTCAAGATCCATTTTCCAACATATATGGAGATTATTAACTTCCAAGATACTTGAAAACATGATTAATACTATGGAATGCTATTGAGTAAAAGCACATAGGCGACGATGTAAACAATTATAGATTTAGTAATCTAGATAATAGTGTTAGATGCTATTCATACACAACATTTGCTATTCTCAAACACATTAGGATACATGAGAAACAAAGAAATTGATAGACATTGACACCTATGAATTAACAAAGCGCCTCCAAATATCAAACATGCAAAAGACAATGTCAATGACTATGGCATAATGCAATCTGATACTTCTATCTCCAAGAAACACATATGCATCCGTTTGAGCTAAATACCTTGTTGCAGTATTTTGGTAGCTTCTCCGTACATAGCATACATGGCATAGCAACTTTAACCAGGAAACATTTACTCATGTCAAAAACAACACAACATGAAACCTCAAATATTGAAGGCATCACATCAACAGTAACGCTATCTAACAATGAACTCAATGTTTGTAACATTTATGCAATAGCTGCAACTGCCATAGATGAAGTAATCACAATCTTGCAAATAATTATTGGATCCACAAATTCAGAAAACATGTTGTACATTTTAGGCAATTTTAATGTCAACATGTCTTCAGAAAGCAGAAGCAAAAAAATGCTTCACAGTTATATGCAGCAAAACAATATACAATTTATGTTGAACCAACCACGCAGCATGGGAAGCTCAGTCATTGATCACAATTGGTCCAACACAACTACAGATATATGCTCTATCTATATATTAGAAGCATATTGGGCTGGTCACAATCCAATTTTCCTAAAATTGCATGTTGCCCAATAGACAAATTCAACTTTATAGAACTTATAGCCTTATATCACCTTTATGCATTGCAATGTCTTTTCCAATGCTATATCCATTATTTGTAGGAGATCTATGGATGAAACTAAAAGACAATCAAAGCAAATACAAACCACACAAGAAGAATCAGCACAACGGTAAAGTGTTGATAGTATTATTCCTTCATACTCATTCACCCAAATCACAAATATTAAAATAACATTGTTCCAATTCTTTGTAGGACACCAAAAGATGTATCAAAAAGACAAGCAAAATAGGTACAAATTGCACAGGAAGAGTCAACACAATGGTAAAGTACTTAGTTCTTCATTGTACCGCCATTTTCCCAACTTGCTAATATTAAATTAGCATTCAATTGACATTATCCTTGTTCCTTGTAGGACAAGAGTCAAGAAACCTAATATTGTTTCAATCGAACAGCTAAATGCAAAAAGAGCTAGAGACACCTTCCAAGGTGATGTCCTTGTTGTCTACAAAGCAACATTGGACAAGGCCAACAAAACACAGGAAATGCTACGTGTTGATCTAACAGATCACAAAGAAGAAATGACAATCACGTTAAATGTTAGTGGAAACCTTGTGTATCAACATGAGCCTAAAATAGTCCCGGGGTCAGCTATTTCAATCTCAGATTTCCAGGTTGCACCTAGGACAGATTATGAGAGAGGTGACTGTGATTGCATTTTGATCTTAACAGACATAAGCACCACTGAAAACATCCCCCGCCTTTGTCAAGAGTACAAATTCATTCCAAGCACAACTATCAGCCAATTGCTAACAACTGTAAATGAGTACCCAGTTGGCACAATAGCTGCGCTGGTAGTTGGTGCCAGGAAAATGGGTACCCAATTTGCAATTGACATCAAATATGGCCACACTGACTTAGACAGAGCACAGGTATTTCGGTCTACAGAACCTTTACCTCTTCTTTCAGTTTCAACCTTTTAATGTTCTACGGTGGTCTCTATAACAATTTCTACAACAAAATCTAATTCTATCATTGAATTGCAGCTGCTATTACGGTCAACATATGAGCAAGAATACTTTGCACTCGAAGACCAGTTGCATACAAATAAAACACCTGCAATGCTTTTCAAGAATGTTGTAAGAAAAATAGATCAAAAGAACACATTTCACACATGTTGATCAACATTCATCTGTACCTTGAATGACAAAAGAAGCTTGGAAAAACTCAACAGCCTACTGCATTCAACTTTTAAGGTAACAACATTCTTTTAAAAAAAAACTAGTACATCCATACTTGTATTTTTGTCTCCTCTAACAATTTTGAACCATATTCTATAGGTTTCTGGTACTCTAAAAGCAGCAAATGCATTTTCCAATCCATCTCATGCATGCTGTCCAAAATGCAAATTCAAATTCGCTGCTTATGGCACACTCCAAGAAAAAACTGCTCACTGTAAACAGTGCAACTAGCAAGTCAATTATACATTTCATTTACAACTTAAAACTACCATAACAACTTATGACAATCAAACAATTTAGTGTTCAATTGAACAGGTCACCATGCACCGTCTATTGCCCACACTACAAAGGCTCAGCTATGAAGACTATATCAAGGACAAGTCAACAGTGATATTCATCCTACGAGACTTCAGTGCTGAAGGAAATTTTAGCCTTGACCAAAACAATGCCATTGTTGAGCCATTTGCATTGACAAATAGACAGGAAACATCACCAAAAGGTAATAAAGTCATTCATATGTAAACTTTTCCTCTTCTGAACCAACACCTCAAATCACTATTCATACAAACTATGTTTCTAATACATAGCATTTTGTTGGCTTTCCAAGAAACTAGGAATACAGGAGCACATATTTACATTGTTCACACTTTTACTTTTTTTCCTTTCCATGCTCCAAGACATTTCACTAGTTTTCACATGTTAAAGACATCTTTGGTTTTTAAATACTCTATTGCTATTATACATTTGGACACTTCTATAGGTTACTATGTTAAAGTCTTCTTGAATATGGACATCTGAAACTCTAATTTTGTTTTTCCACCTATGAAGACAATGGTTCTCTATGTGTGTCTAACATATATGTTCAATAATTATTACTCCTCCATGCATAATGCCATTCAAACTATATAGTTTAAATGTTCCCTTTTGCATTATGTTCTTCCTAGCTTTTCTAATATTTGTTTTCTAATTCTTACATTTTCAAGAGTTTATGGTGACCAAGTGGGAGTTGTTATGGTTGCACACTCTAGACCCATTAGCAAGTTACTTGAGAAAATAAATGGTTATTTTCCTCTGGCTTTTATCATTTTATGTTGTTAATGCAACCAAGTCTCGCCCCTGCTTTTATGCATTGTACTTTATAGTCACTTTTCCATCATGCATTGTAATGTATAGAGTACACTCCTGTATACACAAGTGCATATGTTGCTTTTGCTACATATATGCATATTTATATGTATATATGTTTCTATGTCCATATGCACATATGCACATATTCATGTATGCATGTATTCATATAAGCTTCTACGTATCCCTGTATGCAACTACGTATACATGCATCCATGTATTTATGGATGTGCCACTCTAGCCTTGTACCATTTTATTATGTTATATAAATATCGCATATAGTAACACTAATTAGCTCTTTCACTGTACATAGCAGTTGTTTTCATAAATGCTAGCTTCAGCTTATATGTATCAGGATACATATATACTCACACTAAAAACTACTGAATTATGATCTCTATTGTTCCATTTTCGTAGACATGTTACTATTGCAATCAAATGTGTAAAGCATTCGTGTCCAAAGAAATTAGATACAGGAATAGCAATATGTTACACAACCTTGTCTTATGCCTTTATAGCAGTTTTCTCATTGCATTTCAAGAAAACCATAAACTAGATTTTTTTTCATATTATTTCATCTATGGCATTTATAGCTTTTCCAATAATTATTACAAGCATAGAGTTTAGTGTTGAATAGTTCTATTGTTCATGTCATGGCTTCAACTTTGTTCATGCCAGATTGCATTATCTGACAAAGTTAACATGCAAAAACCAAAGTGTCCATTGTGAACACTTATTGCATTCCATGGGACCACATTTCTTTGAGGAGTTTTTTTGAACAATTCGCTTCCCTTGTATATGTTTCCATATTTTGCATATGTGCCTATGAGCACATTAACTATAACAGTTCACAAAATTCCTTTATCTTGTATGCTTTCATCATAGCAAAAAAGCTCAAAGCAATTATAGAATCTAGGTTTCTAGAACACAGGCTTACATAACACAAAAACAACACACACAAAGTAATAAAGATGCATATCAAGTGGCTTAACTCTATATTAAATGACCAAAGTACCCTGTCCATGCATGGTCACCAAGCCACTCTAGCACGTTCACCTCCAGCCATATGTCATTTAATGCATTTAATTTGCATTCATGCATTGCGCTCACATTTTCCTGATATTTTAATGCATCTAATCTGTATTCATGGATTACGTACCTCTAGCCACCAACTTTCAAACTATGCCTTTGCTTAAATTTATTTAATCAATTTATGCGTTCGCATTTTCCCGAATTTTTAAAATGAAAATGATTTATAAACTACTCGGACGAATAGAAAAATAGATAAATGCTAATTTTCCAATATGTAAAATAGCTCTCCAAATTCAAACTATACAAAAAAATAAGTAATATGTTAAATGGCGAAATGTGATTGGTCAATGCTGCCGGTTAAAAGAATTCCGGGCAAATGCATAGGCAAATTAAAAATGGGTTCATAGGAAAGAGCTTTTGATTCTGAATCCATATGCATACTTTGATTCAAACTAGTGGCTGAAGGTACATAATCCACTGATGCAAACTCAATGCATTTGATGGCATCTGACTAAAGGGAACGCTGTTTGCACTGCTAGTTACTCTTTGAATATATAACAAGGTTCAAGGGAAAAACTCTCATTATCACACATGTTCACATAATTTTCGTTCCAAACTTCTCTTTATGAGACCGCTTTGCAGTAATAAAAAATATACAAACTTTACAAGCCTCACATGCAACCATGCATCTTGCCCGGAGATACATATATACATGCATTCATGTGTACTGCAATACATGCATCTATGTACACATGCAACCATGGATATATGTATCTATGCAACTTCATATGCAATCCATGGATATTTCCATACATGTATATTGAAGCATTTATGTATCCAGCTATGCATCTATCTATCTATCCATGCAACTATGTTTCTATGTATTCTTCTACCTATAGATGCATCCACGCATATATGTATCCGTGTTTCTATGTGCAAATGTACACAGGCATCTATCCATATATGTGTCAATGTATCTATGAATACATCTATCCATAGATACATGTATCTACGCATCTATGGATACCATGATAGATGTCCACATCCATGTACCTATGGATACATGTATCAAGTAGCTCGGTTCTAGGTCTTGACTCTATAGCAACAACATCTCCTTGTGACTACACAGATCTACAGAATAACAAAACATGAAATGCTCAAAGTAATCACAATGCATCTCTAGTCACTTAAATCTATATTACATGATAAATCCACATTCTGTTTAATGCATTCACTTTGAAACACAATCAAGTGAACAGCTAAATACCACTTTCCAAATTAAAAAAAACAACTTTGCAAACATCTACTTCCAGAATTAAATACCAATATGCACAAAGTGATCATATTACTCTAACTAGATGACTATGAACTGCATGTTACCTATGCAATCTAAAATCTAAAGATACATACTATCCTTATACACCTATGCAAAAATACATACTGTCTAACATATATACATAATTACATGTATACATATATACATGCAAACCTGTATACATGGATGCATACAAAGACTATGTTTCATGGGATTATTAAAGAGTTCACTTGCTTTCTATATGGTTCCATATTTTGCATGTGTGCCTATGAGGACAATAATTACAGTACCCAGAACCACAAATGAGTTACTTGAGGCAATAAATAGTTCCTTTCCTTAGTTTTCTCTTACTTTAGAGGTTTAAAGCACATAGTGAAATTGGCAATGTCAGCAAAAAAAAATTGTGGTTCACTTGCTCATTGGTTCCAAAGCTCTTTTTATAGCACAGTTGTGCATTGCCTCCAAGACTCAGATGAATCCTTGGTATTTCAAGGAAACATTCAATTGGATAACACTAAAACTGATCTAAACTATGATTCTATAATCAAACTATCCAAATGCATTGCAGCAATGTGAAACCCAACTTCCATTTAACATGTACAATGAAAGTAAATAGAACAAAAAATGCATTTGCTTCAAAGTTTTTAAAGCAATTTCAACAGATTGTCTAGCCATTGTCCAAAATATGGTTTTCTATCAGCATAGTCCTTGAACCTTCTTTAGGTCTCACTGCTACTTTGTTAATTCATTTTGATTAAAAGGTCAAAATGTGAAATGTTCCAAGGGATAATTATACTTATCTCTTTTAATTGTTATATATTCAAAGACTAATTAGCAATCCAAACAGCCTCCCCTTTAGTCAGATGCAATTCAAGGCATTAATTTTGTATCAATGAATTATGTACTTTCAACCACTAGTTTTAATCAAAGTATGCATATGGATTCAGAATCAAACTCTCAAAATAAATGCATATATAAATGTGTCTTTTTCTTCATTTCATAATGTATCTATGTATACATAGATGCAATCATGCATATATCGATTTATGCATATATCTTGTCATCTCTTTATGCATCTGTCTATATATGTATGGCTGTATCTATGGGTACATGTGTACCTTGATTTATGTATATTTGCACCTATGAATTGCATACACACATCCATGTATATATGCATCTATCGATGGCTTGCATGAATACATGTATACATGCATCTATGGACTCACGCACCCATGTATATATGATAGCTCATTGGTTCCAAAGCTCTCTTTATAGGACAGTTGTGCATTGCCTCCAAGACTCACATGAATCCTTCGTATTTCAAGGAAAGATTCAAATGGATAACGCTTAAAATGATCTACACTATGATTTTATAATCAAAGTATACAAATACATTGCAGCAATGCAAAACCCGACTTCCATTGAAGATGTACAATGAAAGTAGACAGAAGAAAAAATGCATTTGCTTCAAAGTTTCTAAAGCAATTTCAACAGATTGTCTAGTCATTGTCCAAAATATGGTCTTCTATTGGCACTGGTACCTATATGCAAATATGCATACATGTCCATGTATACATGTGTTCATATCTCCATGTCTCCATGTAGTTCTATTTTTTGTGTATACATGTATCTGTGAATAGCTCTACGTATTTCTCTCTCCATGTTTTTAATGTTCTCCACTGCATCAACATTTCCATGTCCTCAGTTTTATGACCTTCCATATTTTTTTTTCATAGTATATGCATAAGAACTTCCACTTTGTCTTTTGTTTTGACTCTTCTATCCATAAATATCATTACATTTTTATATCCACTCTTCTATTGTTGCATTTCGAGGAAGCTCAGGGATCTCAGTACCTTGTTCAGTACGAAGGAGAGTGAGAAATGCAAAATGGGTCTTTTTTCTGTGTTTATAGTGATGGACTCAGCCCTATGATGATTTTTAAAAGCATAACCAATACCAAACTAGACATTCTTCCACCCCTTGTTGCAAGAAATAATCACTTTATACCCTATTGATTCCATTCATTTCCATTTCCACCCTTGCACGTCCTTTTTTCTAAAATCAAATCCATTTCAAAATCCATTTATTTGCTTGTGTTGCATCATACCAATGTGTTGCATTCATTTTTTCATTAAATCCAGCTCTCTCATTGAAATTTTCATTTCTTGCATTTAAATGTAAGCATATAACTTACAAATGATAAATTCATACCATTTACATTCCCATTCATTCTCATACCCACCATCCCATATCCTCGCCTCCCATGTCAAATACGTTTTATAACTTATTCATACACCTTATTTGCATCTCACCATTCTTTCAATTCGCTCTCTTTGTTCCACTCGCATAAGTCATTCTTCTTTTTAACACTCACATATCTTTATCTATCTACACCTCAAATATACCTTCATCCATCACAACAAAATTCACACCATACCAAACAAAGAAAAAGATGAAGAAAATATCAAGGTTATGCAAATAAACACTGAGGGCTTTGAAAATAACACTCATAACATAGGATTGTATCAAAATCCTCTTTCTAATCTATAATGTGTAATCATAACAGTTTCTTCAACCCTATCATGTGTAATCTACATAATTTGCTTACATTTATTTAATCAATTTAAATGTCTTTTCTAAACCTTGTTTATTCGATTCATTCTCATATCTACGCTCACATATCCTTGCCTCCCATATCAAATACTTTTCAAAATGCATTCATATACCTTACTTCAATCTCATCATTCTCTCAATTCTTTCTCTTTGTTGCACTTACATAGTTCATTTTTCTTTATTATCCTTACATAGCTTTATCTATCTATAGCTCAAATATACCTTCATCCATCACAACAAAATTCACACCATACCAAACAGAGGGAAAAATGAAGAAAATATCAAGGTTATGCAATTAAACGCTGAGGGCTTTCAAAATAACTACCATAACATAAAATTGTATTCAAGAGTTCTTTTCAAAATGTTTTTCCTACATCCTGTTTATTACAGATAACTAAGAGCACGTATCATAGTTTCTTGGAGACTACAATGTATCATTACATTTAACAAATACTTACATGTATACATGCATTCAAATGCATCATTAGATATTGTTTATACACTTGTTCAAAAAACAATAATGTAATATTCTTTTGTTTCGATCATAAATATTTTTTGTATATCTTTTAGATGCAAGTTGTTTCTGACATTTCTAACTTCATGCACACAGGAATATATAGATTCTTCTTTACGTACCAAATTACATGGGCTCATGTACACAGTGTTGCATGCTTAAATGTTTGCATTGATCCATATATTTATGCATTCCTTTGATATATGCATTACTAATAAATAATTAATCTTTGTTGTTTTCTTTCATTTAATACTGCAAATGCAAATTGTTTCTGACATTTCTAGGTTTATGCACGCAGGCATTTATAGATTCTTGTTTACATACCAAATTACATCAACACATGTACACATCCATGCATGTATAAATGTTTACATGGATCCTATTCCTATGCTTCCCTTCGATATATGCTTTGCTAATAAGTAGTTTCTTTCTCCTATTTTCTTTTGTTTGATACTGCAAATGCAAGTTCAGTCTCATCGCTCCTTCAAACTCGTTCAAATGTCGGGGATGCCTTTCACTCTTCTCCGCATTATGTGCACATTGAGGCATGTGTGCATGCAAACATGTATACATAGATGCCTTGAGCATTCTTACAAAAGTTTCTCTGTCAATAATTTCAATGCAAAGTGCTATAAACATGTCAATAATTTAAGTGTAGTTACATTTTATCTCAGGTAATAAGGTTCTTTATAACATTATTGTAATATTTATTTGAATTTTTACATTTTAATAAATCAAATTATTGCATTTTATTCTCAATGCAAAGTGCTTTAGACAAAACAACAATACACAAAAAAAAAATATATTGTTTTTTGTATTTTTGCAAATTATTTTTTGTTTAATATATGTAAACAAGATTAAAATATTATTTATAATAAAAACAATAGCTCCCTAGGGATTCATCTAACAATTTATTGTAATATAATTACATTATTCTATACACAAAAATATGTTTTCGTACTACATTAATAAAATTAAAATCTTATTTCTAGTAAAATCAATAGCTTTATATAGAGCTAAGTTTCATATTAAATTAAAAAAAAGATTAATTCATCTTCAAAAAGTTTACAAATACACATTACACTACCACACTAAACATAATTTTATTTAGAAATAGACATTGAAGCAAAAAAAATAAGTATGGTAAACTTTGCTTGAAAATGCATATAGATATGTCTCTATATGCAATAATGCGGGCACATGTAAAAAATGCGATATTTTTTGGCCTTTGGACACATGTTTTTTGTAAATTGTTGCAAATGATATTTGATGCTTTCAAAATATTCCTACATCAAAATTTTGTTCAAATTGAAATGACTAATGAATCTATGGGCCGAAAGGTTTATTAAAAATCAAAATTAAAAATTGTGCAAATGCAACTTGAGTCTCCTTGTGCTTTAAGACTTGTTCTGATGCCGACAATGCTTTTCACTCTTTTATGCATTGTGTGCATGTCGATACATGTATACATGCATGCATGTAGACACAGATAACTCAAGCATTATTACAGACATTTAAGATTATTGCATTTAATAATTTAAACAAAACAACAATACATTTTTGCTTCCTCAATAAGATCATACAAGATGTTTCTTGTTGCCAATGTGTACAAACTCATAAAATTACAAGTATTCATTGGAATATCTATTAAAAAGTCCATCTATACATGGTGCCCAAATATACAATTTTGGGACCACATTGCCCATGGACCCTAAACATTGCACGCACTAATGCACCATTGCAAATTATTTCCATCTAATTCCTTTTTCACTCATAGCTAGATGTTTTTAACCTCTCAGAAACTCGACGCTTGCGTCACTTGTTATTAAATATTTTTTAATTGCAAAACTTTTTCATCATCTCTCATTATATTTATTATTAAATCAATTTTTAATTCATTATTTAAAATTTTATATTATTTAAATACCTTTATGGGCATCTTTATTTAAACTACCCTTACACCCAATTCGTCTCCTACACATAAGCGCGCAGTTTTATTTCAAAATGATGTGCTGTACTATCACTTCAACGGAGTATTTAGGCACTGTATATGCGGCCATTGATTTGACTGCGAGTTGATTGCAATGTGCACTGATGTGATTAGTTCTGACTAATTCGTACTAATGCAACTATCTGCCGAACACGCCCATTTCTGACTAATTCGTACTCTATGCAGCTATCTGTCATCGATGTGCATTGTGCAAATAGATGGCTGGATAGCTAGTGCCATTTGTCATCGATGTGCATGGTGCAAATAGATGGCTGGATAGCCAGTGCCAAATATTTGCACGCACTAATAACCGTACAACGCAAGTAGTGATAAAAAAAAATTACTGCTTTAAATTATTGAGAAGTGATTTAAATTTTGTTTTTATAAATTTTTAAAAATTATTTTAGAGTTTGAATTAAGTATAATTTGTTTACAATTTAACATATTTTATTATAAATATTATTAAATATAAAAAAAAATTAAAAAAAAATTATAGTTTGTTATATTTTTATTGTTTATAATTAAAATTTATTTGAATGTATTGTTTTAACATTAAATATTACTATTTAAAATAATTTAAAGATTTATACAATGTTAAATATTTAAATATATAATTATTTTTAAATTTAGACTATAAGGAATTATATTGTTTAAGTTCTTAAATTATATTTGATGTAGTTTTTTAATTATTTATACATTTACTAAAATATCACATTCTTATATAATTGTTTGTATGTTTAATCATATTTTAAAAATTGTTTAAACTTAATACTTATAATTCTTTTAATACTATAAATATGAGGAGTGGTAAATGGTTGGATCTCACAATTTATTTAAATTAATAATTTATGTTAATATTTTTAAAAAATAGATAATTTAAATTATAATTGGATTTCACAAGTATGTAACTGTTTTATTGTTAATATTTTTTTAAAAATGATATAAAATTCATTCTATAAAAAAAATTAATTTAGTTTACACTCCTCTTTAAATTAAAAATGTTTATAAGAATGAAGTTTAGTGTTGTATAAATCTTTATAGTATTTAACAAGGACCAAACATAAATTAGATATTATTAAAGGAGTGGTACATGGTCCTTTCCATACTATATAAGGTTACAATTATAATTTAAATTATCTATACTTATTTTTAAAAATATTAACATAAATTCTTAATTTAAATAAATTGTGAGATCCAACCATGTACCACTCCCCATATTTGTAGTATTTAAAGAATTATAAGTATTAAGTTTAAAAAATTCTTATAGTATGACTAAACATACAAGAAATTATATAAGAATGTGATATTTTCGTAAATGGATAAATAATTTATATACATAAAAAACACTAAATATAATTTAAGGACTTAAACAATATAATTCTTTATAGTCTAAACTTAAAAATAATTATATATTTAAACATTTAATGTTTGGTCCTTGTTAAATACTATAAAAATTTATACAACACTAAACTATTTTATAGTTTTTTTATAAAGTTTTGTATTGTATAAATCTTTAAATTATTTTAGATAATAATATTTAGTGTTGTAACAAATATATTCAAATAAATTTTAATTATTTATATTTAAATGGTATAAAAGATTTTATAAAATTGATTCTTACACACTTTTTTAATTTAAAGAGGATGGTAAACTAAATTAATTTTTTTATAAGAATGAATTTTATACCATTTAAAAAAAAAAAAAAAGAATAAAAAGGTTACATATTTGTGAGATCTATTATAATTTAAATTATCTATACTTATTTTTTAAAATATTAACATAAATTTTTAATTTAAATAAATGTGAGATCCAACATGTACCACTCCTAATATTTATATTATTAAAAAAATTATGATTATTAAGTTTAAACAATTCTTAAAATATTACTAAACATATAAACATTTATATAAAAATATGATATTTTAATAAATGTATAAATAATTTTTATTTTTTTTAAAACACACTAAATATAATTTAAAGACTTGAACAATATAATTCATTAGAGCCTAAACTTAAAAATAATTATATATTTAAACATTTAATATAATATACTTATATTTAATATTTTTATTTAAATTAATTTATTCTTAGATTTTGTGTTTGAGTGCTTTTATTTTTTTTATTGGAATAAAAGCTTTATTAACAAAGAAAAAATACAAGTAAAAAATACAAAGAAATAGGAGTTTGCTGGGAAGGTACCTCCAACAAAAACTACCTCCTATTAACCAACAGCACAATAAAACCCAAACCAAGAAGAAACCAGCATGAGAACAAACAACCCATATACATGCAAAAAGACTTTTCCATAGTGCATAACTCGCATAGCCTGTAAACTTAGCAGCTCACTTTTTAATTTGCAGCTGTGATAGATTTCAAGTGTATTTTCTGCGATCAACCTCAACAGAAAAACAACACAGTAGCCTTCAAACAACATAAGCTTGAAGGAAAATCATCAGTTGAAAACAAATCTCATAACAAACTGTGACCAACCCAATTCACCACCTCCAAGAAAGTGCACAATAGTTGAATCTTCAGAGCAACATTGTCAGAATTTCCAATCTCTGTCAAAGCAAAGGATGTGGAAAACAAGTATGAGGACATCACCTACTCCAGTACCACTCACCACGGCAGCCACTGCCACCAACTCTTGCAAGAAGAGTGTTAATCTCCAGCTCTAACAAGGGCCCTCGAGCTGCATCTAAGACCAACAATTTTTTCCTCAAACATATTGAATTGCAATTAGAGAACACTCAACAGGGACTTGAGATCCTGATTGCTGTGGGTAACGAAGTGCAAGAGGGTGAGATGAGGAGGGAGGCTTGTGCAAATCATCAAGCTTTCCAATTGAAGGGTATAGAACGTAAGAGAGAAGGTCGCAGAACAACGAATTTTCCAGATGTGCTTTAAGATAATGTGTCTAAAGGTTTGAGTCACAACATTATGTTGCGAAGAGAGGCCAAGAAATGCAGCTTTCCAAGAACACACCTTAGGACAAAGAGCCGGAAGATTAGAGAAGAGATGCTTCCAAAGATGTTGGGCATGAGGACAAGACCATAAAGCATGTTTAATTGTCTCTTTTTTAGCACAAAAAGGGCAAGATAATGATGGGGAGATGAAGGAAAGGTGTTCACCAATCGGTAATTTGACATGAAGAGTTTTCCAGGCTATTAATTGAGCTTGGGCATCAGCTTTAGAGTTCCAAATATGAGCACTCAACTTGTTCCACTTAGACTGGGAGAACTTGCAATGCCATTTAAGGTTGAGACGAGAAGATAGGAAAATGGAGGGTAAGAGTTGTTTATAGATGAGCTTAAGAGGGAAAGCACGAAAGTTTCAGTTGCCTGGCCATTTCCAGTCAGAAAGAAAATTGTCATGGCAAGGGGTGGACAACAGGCTTATAAGCTCAGGGGAGACAAGCTGATGGATTTGTAAAATTAATGGCCTATATGCGGGAGAGAGTCAGAATTGAGAATGAATGGAATGCCATGGTTTCCAATTAAATCTCACCTATGAATGGAGTTGAGATGAGCATGTGGAGAAATTCTAGGTTTATGAGAAATGAATCAATGTACCTACTAAGGGGATTATGGCCTGTTTTGCTACTGCATTTGATGTCGGTTATTGAGCCTCCCTGACAAACCCACCTTGTTGCACATGTGCGTGCTTAAATAAAGCCCACCTTGTTGCACATGTGTGCACATGCTTAAATAAAGCTTCGAGTCCTACAATTCTTCTCGCAATTTTCGGCTTAGACTTTGCATCTGGACACGTTTTATCCTACGTTGTTAGTATATATTAGCATAATTAATATATAATCTAATTTTTTTATAATAAAAAAGTAATTATAAATATATAATTATATTATTTATTATTATTATATTTTTTTAATAAAACTATTATATATATATAATTTATAATTACTAACTAATAATTATTATATTCTTATTTAATACAAAATATAATTAATATATTACATATTTTATATAATATAGATTAAATTATATACAATATTATTATATTATTATTATCATATATTATATTAAGAAAACTATATGTATGTTAATATGTTAGAGTACATGGTGAATATAATAGTTAATACATAATGATATTATTATATAATAAAAATTATATAAAATAAAATTAATAAAACAATAATAATAATAATATATAAACAATATCATTTTTAAAATAACCTACCAATTGATCTCATGTACTACACAAATGTATGCAAAAAATAAACCATATTTTTCTCTAATTGACCTTCCACACCTCTTCAGCGTACCCATTGCACACCAAGGAGCAATTGTTACTTTAGTAGTGTTTGTTGCTTTTCTTCTATTGTCTTTGATTGTCTTTATTATTTTAAGTTTTTTCGTATGTTATAATGTAATCTAGGTCAATTAGTTTTTAATGTTTGTATCTCTTTATTTTTTATTTTCTAGTTAATCTTATGATGTAATTTTTTCACTATTTCTTCAATTCAAGCCATTATCTTTTTGACTTTTTTTAGTTAACTAGTTATTAATAATTTAGTTTTCAACCAATAAAAAACAATATTTAAACAAGAATTAAAATAAAATTCAATTTTGTAAAGTCAACTTGTAAAATATTTAACTTTATAAATCATAAAAAATGTTTTTTGTGCATATGATTGGTTAAAAAAGTTTTGTGTGTTATTGGGGGATAAATAAAATTAAACATTTTTTTAAGGAATGATTTTTCATTTTTTGCTTTATAAAATCATTTCATTAAATCTTTCTAAAATAAATAAATGTTATTTATTTTGACATTTTTAAGAATGATTTTTTTATGTATGTAATTGTTTTTTTTTTATTAAAGAAAATATTACAAAAATCAATTAACTATTTTATAGAGATTTGGATTCACACTATTAAAATAAAATAAAATAAAAATTGTATTATTTTTCCATTAAACTAATATCTTTATCTATGTTTTTAATATTTTATGGTATAATTTGATTATATATGTGCTTGTTCTTTTCATTATGTATATTTTTTTATATTAATTTATATTAATATATATATAGTTTCTTCAAAAAAATTATAACCTATAATATATAGGTATATAAGATAATATATATATATATATATATATATATATATATAATTTGTAGGTAAATAAGTTAACCTATATTATGTAGGTAATATATTAATTTATGTTATATATTTATATACAATATAATATAGGTTATTTTATTTTGTAGGTTCTCCTTTCATATATATATATATATAATATCTTAATTGACTACTACATTCATTATAATATTAATATTATTATATTATTACTATTAATATAATTAATATAATAGTAGATCATATATTAATAATTATAACAATATTTTAAAATATATTAATATTATAATATTACCTATTTCCTCATTTATATAATATAATTTCTAAATTATTAATATTAAATTAGAATATAATATATTAATAGTATATTTAACTTCAACTAAGATTTCACTTCAAATTCAAAATCAACTAGAATCAACTACTTTCTTCTACACCAAACAATAAACATTTATTCCAATTTATTTTATTTTCAAATATTTAACATCAAACAAATCAAACAAGATATTTACATTACATAACCAAAACATATAAAAAAACCAACACTATTAATCAAACAAAACTCAAAATACAAAAGTCAAAACTAAAATACAACAATTAAAATGATTATTTTATATTAAATAATATATAAATCAAATTCATTTTTATATATATTTTTTTTCTATTTTTTTTAATTTCTTAGTTGATCTTAAGAAGTAATATTTTTTCACTTTAGTTCATTTCAAACCCATATCAATTTTTTCCTTAATTTTTTATTTATTATAATGATTATTTTATATTAAATAATTTATAAATCAATTTTTAATATTATATTAATATTAATATAAAAATAATATATATTAATATTATTTTATGCATAAATAATGAGATTGTTTTATATAGATAATGAGAAAATACTTTCAACCTAAATTAATTCATAATAGTTTTAAATTGGTTGAGAGTATTAAATTCAAACATGTAATATAATAACATAATTTATTATATAATTTAATTTATAATATATAAAACATTTTATAATAATATTATATGTTTGAAATTTTTTTAACAATTAACAACATAAAATAAAAAAGATAAAATAGAAAATCAAACAACATGTATATGATAATGAAATAATAATTCTTTCTTCCACATTTCAATTAATTTCTTTATATTGGTTAATTATTTATTTCTTCTAAGCATTATTTACTTTTTCTACTTAGATTTTACTTTTTTTTACTTAGATTTCTCATTCTTACAACATATATTAGTACTTTTTAAAGACTAAGTCTTACCATAATCTATTTTATTTCGATACATGTTTTATATATAGTATCTTATCAATTGCAAATAGGATTGTTGAAGACTATGTCTTCCCATAGTCTATCTTAATTTTATTTTATTATAATTTTGAAATATTAATTTATTTAAAATATTAACAATTGCGAAAGGTATTTACTTTTCCATTCTCTCAAAAATTATTAGTACAATATTTAAGACTATGTCTTACCATAATCTAATTTCTTTTAATGTTATAAATTACAAATAGGTTTATTTTAGACTGTCTTCCCATAGTCTATTTTATTATAATTTATTATAATTTTAAAATATTAATTTATCTAAATAATATATAAATTAATTGAATAATATATAAAACAATCTCATTATTTATGCATAAAATAATATTAATATATTATTTTTATATTAATATTAATATAATATAAAAAAAAATTGGTTTATAAATTATTTAATATAAAAAAATCATTATAATAAATGTGAATGTCTAATATGCAATTAGCTAACAAAAGACAAACAAACAAGCTTAGTCATGTTAGAAATCCAAACAAAGAATTCCCTATGAGATTCTCAATCAAAAAAAGACAAGAAAACATGGATAAAACATAAAATAATATAAGATAAAAGCATGTAATCCTATCTAACTTGATCAAACCTTCATCCCATAGGGGGATTGGTGCTCCTTTGATGTGGAAAGAATCCCTTTACTAATCCCTTTTACAAGCTTTCCAAGATGTAGATGATTCCAAGTATGAGATTGATGCAAAATGATAACACAAACAAGCTAAAATGTGATAAAAATGAGTGTGAGTGAGTGATTGCTATAAACGAAAAAATACCTATAGTAAACTTGCTTGAGATTGTGGATGATCCATTTCAAGTAGAAGAGGATTCTACTTATAGAACTCAAGGGTTGAAGAAAGAGTGAAATTGGTGAATGTAGGATTAAAATGAGAGCCAATAGGAATGTGACACTTGTCACAAGGCTAATGGTTGGAGGTGGAGCACATTTTGCGGAATGTGTAGAGTTAAGAGGATGTAAGAGAATTGAATGAATATGGTTGAGGGTGTAAGATAATGTTGTTGAGAATTTAAGAGAGGTTAATGCTTTTGTAAGAGACAAGATGACATGTAAGAGGGATTAAATGCCTTTGTAAGAGGTATTTATGAGTTTGTAAGAGGCTATTTAAAGCTTTTGGAGGGAAATTGAATGAAGGGGTAGTTGGGAGGAATATTCCTAGGAATATGCCATTGTGAGGTTAAATATGGTATTTAGTTAATTAGAGGAAATTATTTTCATGTGCAACTTGTTTAGTTGACCATGGGTTGATTTAACCTTTGTGAAGTTAAAAGCTAGAGAAATGGGTAATCATGATTAGGGAAAGATTGGAGTTAATTAATTCAAAATTTAATCAGCTCAAGTGGGTTAGGGGATTTATGGCATTTAATTAAATAGTTTGATTTATTTAATCAAATGAGAGGACTTATGGGGATTTAATTAAATGATTTGATTTACTTAAATAGGATGAACATTAGTAAGAAGAAAGTGAATTAATCCAATAAAGTTAATTATCTAATTAATAGTGGAAGTTGATGAAATTTAACTAAGTAATAAAGGTTATTTGATTAAATGGTTAGCGCAAAAATGATTTAGGAGGAAGTGATATTAGTTAATCAAAATTGGATGTGTAATACCAATCGAGACTTTTTAAGTGTTTACATTTTGTCCCTCTTTGAAGCAAGGTACTTGTTGCATTGGTTCAAAGAATAACACTATCGAGATCAAAAATTTTAAAAATTCTAATTTTTTAGATGCCCCACTATTGCCCTAGCAGAAGGAATTACACCACTACACTACCCCCTTGAGAGATCGAGTGAAAATTTCAATTTTGGGTCGATCTCACAAAAAATATTCAACAATGGTTCCAATGCAAAAAATAGCCTACGAGATGCGAAAAGGGCTCACGGTAATAAAAAAGAATCAAAACATGCTTCGTTGTGTGAAAAATGGATGAACGGGCTCAAAAACCCTAATTTTCTAGCTTAAATAGGAGGTTAGGGGTCATTTTCAATTCATTTGTGTACATAGGCTTCTAAAATCCTTACCATTTTGCTCTGAGATGCTAACGGAATGGCTGCTCATGCGCTTTCCAAACATTGAATGGAGCAGGTTTGTGAGTTCCAGCAGGCTCCACACACAGGACCCCTGGTATGCAAACCGAAACTTTTCTTTATTTTCGTGTTTTTGGTTCATTTATTAGGGTCCAAATAGGTCAGCCAAAAGTGGCTTTATAGGGCATTGCATATGGTAGTTTCAGCGTCACTTTTTTCCATGGATCACCACCTTTGCAAGATTGTGCCATGCGGTGTAGTTAGGGTCTAGGTCACGTTTATAATGTTGACCTGCCTTTGCATTAAAGTGTTGCACGAGCCATGAGAGGTAGAGTGGCATGGGGAAATTTTGATTTTCCTTTATGATGAAGCCCTACACGAGCCTAGAGGAGTCAAGCACTACCAAAGAATGCCAATTCACCTTTGAGATATGGCAGTGCCGCTTATGAATATAGTGAGGCTTTTGCAAAATGCATAGCGTCGCCTTTGCAAATTATGACCGGCCTTTGTAGTTTAGGGTTTTTTAATTTTAAAATTTGTATTGTTTTCATAAAATTTTGACATCATGCACATTCTAAGTGCAGGAGGTCCTTCGTCTACTCCATTCAATGGAGCAAAGATGATGGATATTGCGCCACATGAGGCACCTAATAGATGACACACTATTTTTTCTTGGTGCAATTGGGTTTGGTTTTGTTGCCTAGATGTTGGTGATTTGCATGCACCTAACCCTGATGACAATGTTGACCCCTTTGACATTGGTTTTGGCATTGATGTCAAATGTTTACCTTGGTATATATTGAGGTGGCATACATTGAGATGTTAATTTTATTTTATTGGTATTGAATGTCATATGGATGGCAATGTTCGTTTGTCACAAAGATAGGAAATATTACTATTTTTTGGTCTTCACTTAACATTTAATACACTTGAGTTTTTTGACTGACACAAAGCATTGACTATGAGGTTTGGTCATTATTGTGTTTGATTAAATTCATGCAAATAAATTTGGACTAACACAAATGTTTGGGTATTATGAGGTTTTCAGTGACATTGAGTTCAAACACCAACATAATTGTTTGGTATTCAAGTGAAGAGATATTGTTGACATTATTGTTCCCTAAAAGTTATCATTTAGTGAATACAAGGCTTTGGTTTTTCACAGCTGACTTAGGGCTTGGTGAAGCTTGAAGAAAACGGTGGTATAGTGGCTAGCTATGAAGAAAACGGTTTCAGGAACTTTCAGGCAGTCATCTTTCAGTGCATACAAGGTGCATTTGACTTATTTTGGCAAGGATAAAAGTCTTCAAAGCGGTAACTCCATTCTTAGAAACCATAGCCTAGTTTTGTTAAATACATTGGTGTTTCTTTCTAAAAATTTGTTAAGGGCCTGTTAGCCTTTGCATTGGATATATTGTTTCTCCATTTTGTAGTCAGGTTTCATTGTTTGTTCACATAGTCGACTCAAGGGTTTGAACCATTGATAATGGGTGGCATAACAGTTTCATTGTTATTATTTGTTGTTTTGACCTTGGTCTATTTGTCATAGGGGTTTGTATATTCTTTATCACATGGGATTATTGTTCTATGTCTTCAAAATCCTATTTCTAGGACACATCATGTATATTCCATGATTTTTTTGGTGTTGTCTAGAGGGAGGTTTTCACTATGGGTTTATTATTCTTTACATTCCAATAAAGTTTCCCAAGGGTTTATACTTTCATTCACATATGAGTTTATTGCTTTGGTCTATATGTTATCCATTGCCAAGGCATGGGGTCTAATATCTTATAGCAGTTTCTAAAGTCAATGTAAAAGTCATGTCTTGCATCTTGGTGTCGACTTGGGAATGGGTTATATGTTACATTTGTTTGTGTCTTTTTCTTAGCACATACACGCGATTTATTCAAAGTATCAACCATGTATAAATAGAAGTTTAAGTTTGGTAAAAATAAAGAGACCTCAGTGGCATAAATAGTTATGAAGTTTTCAGTTTTACTTGATGACAGTTGGCAGCATATGTGATCTTGTGAATGATTATAAAAAATAGTGTCTTGTCACTATTCCGATTTTGATGATTTTATTGTAATATCATATACTCTGTGAGAGTTATCATTCTTGGAAAGAATGTAGAAATTTTTCTTGTAAAAGTTGTATGCAAAGACAATTGAAAATAGATTGATATATTTTGTGTTTTACAGGTTCCAATAAAATGAACCTTTAGGACATGAGATATATTAGTTTAGAAAGTTGTAATGATTTGGAATGAAATAGAGTAACCTTTGTTTAATGTATTTCTTCATGATTGAAAAATGCGTTGTAAGATCAAGTCAATGAAACAAGTTTGATCTTTTGCCAGTGAGGCTCTGTAATCAGTGGTTTTTTTACTAAGCCAGTGAGGCATTTTTTTGAGCGATTTTTCATCCCTATGAGGGTTTTCCACTCATAAAAAATTGTGTCATGGAGTTCTCAATTTGTGTGATCTGATTATGCTCTTTTTCATTCAAAGTTTGAAGGCTTTACAAGCATGTTATTTTTATTTGATGAATGATCAAATCTAATATCTAAATTCCATATGTTCAAAACAATTGAAAGAGATTATTTAAATTAAGTTTAAATTTTTCATACCAGGGTGATCGGGCCATAATACTAGTTTACAATTTTTGGCCATACTGGAAACTGAATTGATTTTTTCTAACTAAATCTTCACTTTCAGGCACCTATAGCGGCTAAACCGTGAGGAATCTGAAGATGATACAAAATAGTGATTTGTGAAATATTTCTATAGATTCTAAATATATTTTTTTCAAAAAAATTGGAATTAGATTACAATTCATTTTCCATCTCCTTCGAAAACTAGTTTTTTTCAGTAAACACCATTTTTTAAGGAGTAATGCTCACCATATAACACATAACATTTTTTCCATGAAGGATAAAATTCTAATTTTTTTGAATTTAGATTTGTAACTATGATATCTAGTGCTTCCAATTGGTTTCATAGTGTTTTATTGAATATTTTTTTCTTAATCAAGTTTCGAGGTCAAACCAGTTCAATTCAAAATAAAGCGAACCATATAACACAACTATTTTTTGTATGTCGAGAAATTCAATTTTTTTGTTAGATCAAGGACTTCAATATATGAGTGCACTCATATTTTCAAAAAAATTTGACAATCTTCTATTTTTCCACATGTGCAAAACAAAGAGCTTGATTTTTGGTGAAAAATATACATTCACAAGAAATAAAAAGTAAATATAATAATAAAACTAAATTTATTTAAAATCATACTTTTTGGGAAGCTTATAATAAGGACTACATACTTACAAAAAATAAATATTAAATGAATTCATTTGATCCCCCCAAAAGGTAAATCAAAAGTGGTTTTTTATCAGCATTTTAATAGGTGTAAAGGAGACTCCATTATAGGTGATTTCAACAAAAATCAGAATCTCCCAGAAATTGTAAACTAGCTTTGTAGGATCACCCACCTCTAATTTTCCCCCCACTCTCAATGGTATTGTACTGGACAACAAGTGGTATCAGATCCATACCCTTGCCAAAAGTTCAACCAACTTAGGGGATTCCTAGTGGAGTACTTGCCATGGAAAATCAGGAAGGTCTTTCTACTTCCAGAGCACCATTATTTGATGGTACTAGGTATGCTTTTTGGAAATTTAGAATGCAGTGTCATAAATTCTCTAGGCTATGAGGTTTGGCATTCAATTAAGACTGGGTACACTACCACATCAACACCATCTGTTGCAGACTAGAAAAAAGCATATGAAAATGATGCTAGGGCTACAAATGCTATTTGATGTGGGCTGACTAATGATGTGCTGGTTAAAATTATAGATTGTAAAAGTGCAAAGTCTATCTGAGATAAACTGTCTAGTAGTTATGAAGGTGATGAAAAACTTAAAGAAGCTAAATTACAAGATTTTAGAGCCAAGTTTGAACGCCTAAAGATGTCTGAGGAAGAGAAGGTAGTTGATTACCTTCTAAGAGTCCAAGAAACTGTAAACTCAATTCATGGTCTTGGTGAAAATTTAGAAGAAAAAGTTTTTAAAAAGGCGTTAAGGTCACTGACACCTAAATATGATCCTAAAATCTCTATTGTAGAAGAGAGAGACTTAAAAAAAATCATTTTAGATTAACTTCATGGTGTCTTTATAGCCTATGAAATGAGAATGTGTACTGATAATCCCACTAGCAAAGAAACTTCCTTTGAGTCTATGAAACGGGACAATGACATAAACTTTGATTCAAAGAAACTGGATGGCAATGAGTCTATTCTTGAGAGCAAACTGAAGAGAGGATCAAGTAGATATTGTGATCCTAATAATTTTATCCTACTCTAACATGCAAAATAACTCAAAAATGCAAGTGATAAAAGACCAAAGACACCTCAAGATTAGCCAAAAGAGTGATGAAACAAGAAGGAAAATGGACAAAATAAGATTCAAATGATTTCACCTTCCTTGCTATTGATGTCTCCTTGATTGGCCCTTGCTTGGGATGATTTTGTGTGCTCCTTAGATGATTTCTTGAGTGACTAAATGCAAAATTGTATGTGCAAAGTGATTAGAATGAATGACTAGATGATAGTGGATGATTGAGAATGCAAATTGGCAGCATGTAGTTATAAAAATCCAAAGTGTTCTAAAATGCTCTTAAGGAGGGGGTATTTATAGGAGAATTTGAATTCTCTAGAGAATTCAACGGTCAAGATGCATCCAACAAGGCCAAGATGAAGGGCTATGGTGGGTTGAGAACCTACAAGCCCTCACATCTTGACATGTGGATGGTGAAGTGGCTAAAGGGAGATGAGGTGTAAATGAGGTGTCAAAAAGGTGCATGAGGTGGAGGAAGGACAAGCACCTTGGGGAGTGAGAAGATTTCCAAAAAAAAGATTTCTTGTCCCCAAGTAGGAGTGAAAGGGACATTTGAGAAATTTGGAATTCCTCAAAAATCTACATGGGAAAAGGAAAGGTGGTTGGGGATATAAATGTGAATTAAAAATTCACATTCATAGGATAATCTAGAGGATAAAAGGTGGGCTCCAAAAAGGTGGGACTTGGTCACATGTGGAGATTGTGACAAGTCTAAGGTTCTAGAAGCCTTGGAAGAATGGAATGTGAATTAAAAATTCACATATAAAGAAGAGGAATCTAGGATAAATAAATGTGAATTAAAAATTCACATGGGAAAGGGGGTCAATGCTAAAAGAAGGTAAATGCAAAGGTTGGCTAAAAGTGGTGCTAAATCTGGCTAATGACCTTGGTTAAGGTTGTGCAAATATTGGATTAGACTAATTAATGGAAGATTAGAGGCAAGTGGAAAATGTAGGAGGATGTGACATAATCTTTGATTAAGAGGATGCACATCATAATCATGAATTAATTAAATTAATTCAAATTAGTGCAAGGTTATGGAGGATGTGACAAGGAGAGAAAGTGAGGAATTTTAAATTGATTTTAAATCAAAAAGGGAAAAATGACTAAATTAAATAAAATAGTGTATTTATTTAATTTAGAGAGGAAGAAGGTGACAAATAAAGCATTTAATTATTAAATCAAATACTTC
>VDFB02353851.1:0-17467 GCA_007258455.2 Sequoia sempervirens
GGAGTCAACAACATGCTCCACTCGATCCTAATTTTTTTATAGCATTTCCTCTATTATGACATAGATCGATCAAATGTCATCTGATCAAGTTGGTAGATACTTATTATGCCCACAGATCAGCCTTCCTCCCACTAAGGCTACATTTGCATCTTATGATCCATTTATTCATGTTGATGTACCTACTCTTTCAAATGTCAAGCATATGACCCACACAACTCTATGTAATATGTATAGAGTCTCAATTTTGGATTTACTAGCAGCATATTAGGTCATTAGTGAGGACCATGGGATCCCTCTTGACCATGTACAAGGATTTATTAGACGGCGATATCCTGGTACACATATGTGCCATGGGGTGGCAACTTCAGAGGATGTTCCATAGCAGCCTATAGCATGTGCATCATGTTTCTATCAATCCTTTAGCTTTTCCAGGTCATCAAGATGTTACAGATCATGTTGAGGTTACTGCAGAACCTAATCTTGTCCATGGAACATATAGTCAACTTCTTTTTGGCACTAATATTGTACATGCTACAAATCCCACTGTGTTGTCTTTGCATTCTCATGATCTTAGTGACATTGGTAGAGCCATTGATCAAGCACAAGTACTTGAATAATTTATATATATATAATTTTGTTTTAAAAAATTACATTAAAATACATGTAATTTATTTTAAAGTCTAGTTGTTAAACTCCTGATTGAAATTGTGTACTTGAAATTTTTTAGCAGTATGGTGATTTGTTAGAGTTTGGAAATTTGGAGCATGATGGCGATCCTGTGCAGTATACAATTGAGGTATATTTAAATAATAAAAAATTAAATTACTTGATGTAAGTTTGAACACATTGAACTTGTACATTGTAAATTTTAGATAATTTTGAACATATATATGTACACATATATATACATGTATTAAAAATTAAATTTAAACATGTGTGTACTTGAACTTGTGCAGGGCTTGGGATGAGGCTTAAGACACAGATCAGGAGAGCATGGATCAAGACATGGATTCACACATCTTGGATCAAGAGAGGGATCATTCTATGGATCGAGGGAGAGATCACACCATGGATCAAGGGAGAGATCAGCCCAAAGATCTGATGACTCTATTCATACTAGATATCCCTCTCTTTGAGATGTTTTACAGTATTATGGTTTTAGATTAGATTATTATGTTGGAGACACTTTTATGATTTATGTATCACATTACATACATTTATGTTTTATGGTATACACTTGTTATGATTTACATCACATTCATTCATTTATGTTTTATGGTTTGAATAGGTTTGTTATACACATTATTATGGTTTGAACACTTGTTACATCTATTTACATCGTGAAATTGAAATGTTGGACTATCTAATGGTTTCTATTTGTAAATTTAAAAATATGGGTGTACAATTAATTTTAAATAGAAATGAATTTGTCTAAATAAATAGGTCAAGAAATAGAAAAATTTAAATGAAAATATGTAAGTTCTAGATCAATTAGACTAAGAGATTAATGTTATATTTAAGTGGAACATAAAAATGCAAATGGAAATAGATGATAACCTGAATTCTTAGCTCTAAATGTTCATTTTTAAAGTCACTCTAGGTTAAATGTAAATTGTGCATATATCATGCTATATGAACTTAAGAATTCCATATAATCTAATACACATGAATTCCAATGCACCTAGGTGAACAAGAAAGACCAATTGAAGAGAACCCATACAATGTAACATTCACAAAATGATACATGTAAGTAACATACCAAAGGTTATAGAAAATCATGGTTGCTACTCTAAATGAAAGAAAATAAATTTTACAATGCCTATAGATCTTGGATAATATACCTGATGATTAGGACAAGGTGGGTGATTAGAAGAATAAATTATGAGGATGAATATAGAGGATGGGATTAGTTTTCAAGACCTCGAAATGATTTGATTTGATTAAGGTTGATTCTCTATACTAAGGATAGGTTAATGTTTCTAAGAAAGAGTTGGTTGGATTTGATAACTATACTTAAGATAGGCTAATGTTCTTAAGAAAGTTTGGATTAAAGATGAAATCAAATTAAGGTCTTAATTTTTTAATAGAAGATCGGATTTGAAATGGATGCTAGTGGATTAAGGATTTAAGGTTGGGCTAGATGAAATCTAAATGGGTGATGACAAAAGGATACATGATGTATGAACAACATTGAGACCTTAACCAAATTTTTATGTTCAAGTGATGATTGTTTATTAAGTATGGAGATTGGATGTATGGTTGAGATGGATAGATGGATAATAAATGATTAGATTTTGGATGAGGACTGATGGATTAGATTAGGATTTGATTAGGATGGGATTAGGTTGATAATGTGATTAGATTAAGATGATGATGAAGGATGGGGATTAAGGATGATGATGGATGATTAAGATGGAATAATTAGGATAAATGGTGTGATTAGGGGGATAGTTAGGGTGATTATGGATGAATTAGATGTGATGATTAGAATGAGATAGGGTGGATTAGAGATGATATGGATTAAATTATTGGGTTAGGATAATAATGAATTATTAGGAAGGGATGATTAGGATGAAAATAATAATTAGGATGTGATGATTAGGATATGAAAATGGATGATCATTTAAAAATATTGAATGTCACATTAGTAACATAAAAAATAAATAAAACTAGATAAACACATGCATATTCTTCACCACTCAAAAACCAAATCAACTAGATCTTTGATTTGTCACAAAATTACAATAAAGTAATCATATAGTTTAGGAACCCAATAAGAAAAACTATAAAAAAAAATTACACTAATAAAGAGCATATACCAACACTTTCACATTTAAGAACCTGCTAGAAAAAACCTTCTAAAACCTTCTAAAACCAGATGATCCCAACAAAACATCTAACTTACAAATTTAACAATTTATTTTTCCTAGAAATTACTTAAATCATCCTTGTGACCCTAGGCAAAATGAATTTTTAAAGTTGTACTAGAGATGTTCTGTAAATTTCAAATGATGCACTATATGCTTGTGGAGTTGAACAAATGAAATGAAAGATTATTGAAGTTAAGAATTCCATGGAACATAAATTTAAATGCAAAATTGGAACATAATCTTGGTTTTGTAAATTATGTGCATATATATGATCTAGCTTGAATATACTTGTGGAGTTGAACAAATGAAATCAAAGATTTGAAAGTTAACTTAACAATTCCATGTCAAACATAAAAATACAATCAAGAAATAGATGATTTAAAGGAATTTAGGCAAAATGTGAAATTTTTATTTTAGTCACTAGGTTTTGTATCAAGCATATTTGATCTAACATACATATTTAAGTGGAGTTTCAAATGTAAATTATGAATCAAAGATTCTTGAACTAAATTAAGAATTCCACATAGAAAATTTTTATTTAAATACAATTCCAAAAATAAATGACCAAGCCTTTGAAAAAACCCATTCTATATATATATATATATATTTATATATATATATATATATGTACATATATCCAAAAAACAACTTAAAGCTCTTGGTACATAAAATTTGGATCCTCTCTATCTTTAATTATCTCTAAAATCTTTTCATGATCTTCAATACGAAACCTCCACTTTTTTTAGCACATCCTCTTTTAGGTAAAGTTTCTAAATTTATTTTTCTTGTGTTAACTAAGTGACTGTAATGTAGAACATTTTGTCCTGGCATATAATCAACAAATATAATATCATTTTTATCTATCTTTATTTGTTGATAATGCCTTCAATAATGACTGATCCAATGGGATACTCTTGTCCATCACAATCTGTCATCAATTCCACCAATTTTCTTTTTGGTTGCACACATCTTAGTAGATAGTAATCTGCACCTTCTACATTGTCGGGATCTACAACAACAACAAAAATATCTCCTATACACACACCATGTAAAGTTTACAAAATTTGTAAATATATTTTTAATATATATAAATTTATATATAAACATGCTTGAAACTTACTTAAACATAGAATATATTTAAATCAATTTTAACTAAATTAATCAACTTCCACACCTGTAACAACTAAATTAGATACACATTTGTAATCAACTGAATATAGAGGATCATAAACATCGATATTGTCATCTTCAACAAAAGGAGGGATTGATATTAATTGTTTCATTTCCCATCATGAAACATACCCATCTCTAATATTCTCACATTGAACAATATTTGCATTGTCCTCAATGCAATCAACACAAAAACATTATTTTTCTCTCACATTAATTACATAAGGCCTACTACTCCCCGTTGTCGTGATTTGATATAGACTTATTATACCATGAATTGTTTGACAATTATAAGGATTTGATCAATCAATATCTGTAAATTCAAATTTGAAAATTCAATTAAATCATGTACACAAACTTTGAAATTCAAATTTTTAACAAATTTTGACTAGATGTACCTATAACTTCCCAAAAATATTGTGTTGTATGTTGAGTCATGAGCAGAAAAGTGACTTTTGCACCATTCAACAATTTCATTTGCATTTTGTATGAAATTACCTGCAAGTACACATGTTGGCACAATTTTTCACCTATTACTTTCAAGGAACTTAAAAGAATTTAATTTAGTTTAAATATATATCTATTTTTTAAAAAAATATAGATCTAGATTCCATATATATATATGGTGAAAGTTACCAGCAAGTTCATGTTGAAAAAGTGCACACTTCACACATGCTCCTGCTCCATCGTTCTCTCCTTTTCCATGTCCACTCTCATAAAAAATCCATAAAAATTTGGTGTTGTTTCTAGGATGTTGATGGCTTAACCAAACAAAAGCTTTTACAAACTTAAATTGTCTTGTGAAGTTACAAATAATTACACTCAAACCAAATTAGCTTCAAAAAAGTAATTATATATATAAGCAATTAAACAATTTAAGTCTCAAAGTTAAAAGTAAATATAAATAAATAAAATTAAAAATAAATAAATAATGCACGTACCAACACATCCATTAGACCATATCCAGTGTTGTTCTTGATTTATGCCACATTGTCTCAGGTCTTCAAAAAATATTTTGAAACAATGAGCTACATAGCTTCTATCATGATCCATATCATCACTGATATAAAAGTGAACCTCTTTGATGATAATTTGATCATCTTTGCTACTTTGCATTCCATCAACCTCTAACTCGGAATGCCTATAGAAAACTTGCACAAAGATTGCAACTTGCTCTGAATGATAGTATTGACTTTGAATCTTAGTTTAAGGACTAAATGTATAGTTATCAGAGAAATCTATAATAGAGAGAATACAACCTGGTGGAAAGCAGTTCTTTGAATCATGAAATTGCTTAGCTTGTCATATTGCACCATGACAATGTTGGATATGTGCATATATGATATTGTGAAATTTATTCATGAATTCATTGTAAGGCAATCCACTCTCTTTCAGAACAATTTTTTTGGCCTCAACTCCTAACTTCATTAAGTATGTCTCATATTCAAATATCTTCCAAATAACTTGCATTTCAATATTGTGAACATGTAAAAGATTCTTCAAATCTCCACAATCATTACCTACAGTTTTTATACACTAAACATTGAATTCATTTGAATCTTCTAATTTTTTGCATACAAGAGACTTCAAAATTTGTGTTGTGCTTCCAGGGATGGCTAAATTTTGATCAATTGTTGCCATAGCTTTTTTATATGATTGTAGGTATAGATCAATTTCAACATGATTTTGGCAACAAGTTTCGCGTACTTTATTTATATGTAAAAATGATGGTTGTAGTGTCTCAAACATCCTTTGAAAAATATTCACATTTGAAAATTCTTGCTTGAATGCCTCAAAAAGTTCACTTTGTGTTGTATCTATAAAATGTTTTGGATGAG
Source organism: Sequoia sempervirens (assembly GCA_007258455.2). Lineage (NCBI taxonomy): Eukaryota > Viridiplantae > Streptophyta > Pinopsida > Cupressales > Cupressaceae > Sequoia > Sequoia sempervirens. The sequence goes on from VDFB02353851.1 coordinate 5,879, forward strand.
AAATTTTTGTACCATCCTCACCTATTATTTGTATAGTATCCCTTCTATTGGAAGAAACACAAGAGTGGGTGGTCCAATATTCAACCACCTATTTCTTTACATCTTTTGAAATTCTATCTTTTCGGGGAACCCTACAAATATTTACCCATTTTTTCTCAAATTTTCCATCTATTTCATTTCTCTTTTCAATATACCTTTGAACAGCTCTCCTAGGAACATTTAGTAATTCATAAATTGCTTGAACTTGTCTTCTATGTGATAATTTCTTACTATAAATTACAATCATCAATGCTCTACATGCAACACTTAGATCACTAGATCGACTCTTCTTTTCAATACATTCCAATGCTTCTTCCAAGCTTTCAACAATTGTTTGTTTTAAATATGATGACTTTTTCCTATTGTCAACCCCTAACAACTCCAAAATAGGGGTCATTTCTTTTCGTCTAAATAACTTTGCAAATAACTGTGCTCTTCTAATTAGAGATTTTTCTTCAAAAAATCTCATCCTATATTCTTTTTTAGTGTAATTTTAATGTACTTTCAGATAACATATCTTCAGATGAAATATTATTGAAAAGAGAATCCTCATCCATCTCCATCAGATTTTCCATACCATAGTCTAAATTTTTTCTATTACTAGGTTTAATTTGTTCGTGTACTTGTATGTCACCTTGGTCATCAATATTTTCCATGGGTTGTTCTTTAGTAGATGTTCCTTCACCTGCTCTTCTCTTCCTCTGCCCAATTTGTGTTTGATCATACTTCCTTGATCTAATCCTTTTATTCACCATCACAAATTGCACTCAAATTTGAATTCACTTGCATACAAATTTGTACACACATGAGCTTTCAATGAAACATGTACAATTAATATTTCATAAATATATACATTAAATTATAAATTGTTCATTTGTTTTAAAGCTAAAGTAAAAAAAAGCATTCAAATTTTACAAACATATCACATGAGAAAATTTGGTATCATGAGCTCATATAAATGGTACATATATATCACTTGAAAAAGGGTTTGAATCAATTAAAAAAAAATTAAATACATAAATTAAAAACATATCATGAGCATAGTTGGAATATATATCACTTGAAAATATTTAAAGCATGTAAGTAGATGTGTGTGCTAGATCATGACATCACTTACTAGATTTCCACTAAATGTGCATTGAAATATATGTGGATGTTTTAATAAAATGAGTACTATAAAACATAGAAGAGAAACATCAAGAGCTCGATATATACCTAAATGTGTAGATCACCACTTATATTTGATGTGAAAGAGAGAAAACATGATATATATCTCCTATGGAAAGGTATTTAGCAATGAAAGGATAAGATTACAAAGGGGTTCAAGGCATGATTCCTTAAATGCAAGGATGTGACAAATAAAATCACAGTATGTTAAAAGGAGGAAGGATTAATGACTTAAAATGTAAGAATATAAGGTCATATCAGAATAAGATGTAAAGGGATAGAGACATGATTCCCATAATATGAAGATACAACATGATGAAGGTTTAAGATGTAATGGAATGCATGATGCCCTCTAGTCTATGTGGTAACTAGATCTAAAAGTGTGGTCCATGAACATATAGAGGATCAAAGAAAATAATCAATAGTCAAAGAATAATTTGTGGAAAAGTTACATGCTCAAAAAGTATCACAATACATGCATGAAAATTTAAGAATTAATGAGGTAACATGAGAAACCAAAATTATAAGGCAAAAATCATAAAATCTTGAGTACTCTAAACAAAAGTCTAATAAACATAATCATGCAAAACATAAAATATAGAAAAATAATATATACATAAAAGATAAGTCCAAGTTGGAAATATAAAAGTAAAGGCAAAGGTAAATTTAATAAAACATAGGCATAAGGAGGATGTAACAACAAGAATGGAAGAACATAGAATTGGTGATCAATAATAATGAAATCTAAGAATTGAATTCATATATATATATCATGTATAATTAGGCAGTTTCTCTTTGTCATGGGTAAGCTTGATATCATCATGTAATGTAAGAAAAGATAGTAAAGCATGAATGTGCATATGTATGATCTAGGCTAACAAAATAGATCATAAATTTACATATTCCAAGCATCATGAAAGGTATATATCTTTAATTTATTGATATAGGTCTCACATGAGCTATGGGAGAATTTGGTGATCATGTGAAACACATCATAATGTATGAAATACAGATTGATCTATAAAAAGAACATGTGTCTCTATGAACACATCAAATCACCATGATATGTAGAAGGAATGTCATCATAAGATGTAACAAAATTGTGTGTTTTTGTACATGTGTACACCATAACCTAGTAACCCTAGTTCTCAACCATATTCAATTGAAAAATAGTGAAAACAAACTTCAAATGCATTCATGAAAATAAAGACATGATCAATTAAATAAGTTGATGATCAATGTACCTTCAAAAATAGCTCTCCTATTGTCCAAATACATTTTCTTTTGTCAAAATAAGTCTTTTAAATTATCAAAATAAACCTTCTTTTGTCGAAATAAGTCTTCTAAATTGTTGAAATAAACCTTCTAAAATGTCAAAATAAACCATTTTTTGTCAAAATAATTCTTCTAAATTGTCAAAATAAACCTTCTTTTGTCAAAATAAGCCTTCCTTGGTCGAAATAAGCCTTCTTTGATCAAAACATGTATTTTATTGAGTTTTCTTGAGTTGAAAAAGTTTTTAAAAAATATATATTTATATCGACCATTTTCAGTCGAGCACCTATCGGTTGGTTACGTCTCGACCGATCTAGTTTCGACTAAGTATTTTTGGCCGAGCAGGTTTCGGCTGAAACATACTCGGTTGAGCATGTCTAGTTGGCATCCTACTTGGCATCTAACTCGTCCTTTTTCAAAAAAATTGAAACATTCAACTTTGGTAGAGTATTTCTCTAGTTAAAATGATTTTTCTACAAAAAAGAAAAATACCCTTTTGTAGAGCTCAAAGTGGTGAATCCAAATATGTAATTTTTTTAATATTTTGATTATTTTTAACATGTTTTATTTCTAAAATAATTCAACTAGGTTGTTAAAATTTAAAAAGAGGTTGATTAGAATTTAAAAAAAAAATAGTAAAACATATTAATTTTTTTTTAAAATTATATAGGACACAAGAGGAGAGAATCTTCTTCAAAAGGGTATTATTTTTTATTTTAAAATGATTAAAAAAATTGACAATAGTTGATGGCCCATGAAAACTGTCAAATTCTGACAAGTCTAACTTTAAAACATTATTATGAGAAAAACATACATCAAAATTTGATTTTTTTTTCCATGCACAAGATATTAAAGTTACCTATTTGGAGAAAAAAAAATAGGAAGAAATGAAGGTTTTTTCAATTTGTTTCTTGACGGCCTGTGAAGTCACTCTTTTCTTAAATTTTCAGCATTCCAAAATTTGTCCTTAAATTGATAAAAACATAATGAAAACATTTTTTTTTTTAAATTAAAAAATTATAGGAATAAACTTCATCAAAATTTCTACATTTCATTAGTTTACACCATTTTGAAATTCAAAACATAAAGACCACTTTTATGTGGTCGAAGTTCAGAATTTTTTTTGTTGTTGGTCGATTCCTTATTAAAGTGTGACACAGGTTTGTGCTTTTACCCTCTTCAAGGGATTTTCAATATTTCTTCCACCTAGATCTGCAAACACCACATGAGAGGGAAAAAAAATTATTTTTGGTGAATGGTGGGTTTGCCTTGGTAAAACCCCGTTTTGGTAATCAAACCTTGAAATGAAATGAAAGCATGAAAGAGGGAATGAAGAATGTACAAATCTATGTTACCGCTCGACAAACCCTTGGAATATAAATCTACACATTGTTTGAAATGGATTCAATGGATATGGATCTTGAACTTTGAATTTTAATTGAAATAGTACTTTGAATGCTTAAGGGTAAGTGCATGGATTTGTGACACAGTTTTGGTGCCAAATTGCAAAAAAAACCCATAACAAGCCATATTGCGCTCACCAAATTTGGAGTGTCAAATTTGGCACTATCCAAATGGCTTGAATTTTGCAATGAATGTTTGTGAACTCTTTCTTCTTCTCTTTCTCTACCAGGAAGACTATATACATTTACATATGGACATTTACTTTCTTATACTTTAAGTTATATTTCATGTATATAGTTTCAAGATGTTTGAGAGTGGTTTCAGATCTCTAGGAGTTATAATGCAAATTCTAGTTTTTGGAAGATCTTAAAAATTTCAGACTTAGTCAAATTTCAGTAATCAACATGTCAAATTTCAGTAATCAGGAGATCAAATTTTAGTAGTCAACAAGTTGTATCATCTTTCTCTCTCACTCTCTCCTTCTCTCTACTATCTATCTCTCCACTCCCTCCCTCTCTCCCTTCCTCTCTCTCTCCCCTCACACACACACACACCCCTTTATCTCCTCCCTACATTTTTCTCCCTCCCTCCCTTATCTAGTTATCTCTATCTCTTCTCTCTCTACATCTCCTTCCCTCCCTACTTATCTTTATCTCCACTCTCTCTCTCTCTTCGCCTACCTCTCCCTCCATCACTTTGTATCTCACCTATGTCTCCCTCCCTACCTATTTCCCTCTCTACTCTCTATCTCTCCTCTCCCTCCCTCTACCTACATCTCTCACTCACTATATCCCTCTCTTCCCCTCTTTCTCTCTAACTCTCTCCTCACTATCTCATAATTCTCTCTCCCTCCCTCTCACTCTCTCCTCTCTATCTCACCACTCTCTCCTCTCTCTCTCACACAAACCTCTATCTCCCTCCCTAAATCTCCCTCCCTCCCTCCTTCCATCTCTACTCTCTATTGGAAGAATGGAGAACATCAGTCTATATGTTGTCATTGATGTCACCATGTTGTTTATGGTATTAGATTGGTCTGGTAACTTGAACCGTTGAGAAAAATAGGTTTACTTTCTTCAATGGTAGATCTAGTATTTTGGTTCACATTCCTCCACAATTGATAGTTATTGCTTGCAATTTTGGGAAATAGTTTATGGATGTTGAAAGCATGTGTGTTTAGAATCTCTTGTGCTCCTGTGCTCATACAATGTATCAACGTTAATCTGTTGATTACTTTTTGCAATGAAGTTTATTTTTGGTTGACTTCATGAACAATGGTGATATGGTGAATTAATTTTTATTATGTGGATATATGTGTGACCTATCTTAGGCCTATGTCAACATGGTGTAGCGTGATAGATGTTTGAATTGTCTTTTGGAAAGATTTGTGAATACTTGAAGCCAACAATTGGTATTTTTGATAAATAAGAATTGCATCTAATTAGGCCAACCTAATTGATGCTTACGGTTAGATCGGGTATATCTATGTTGAACATTTTTAATATGAAGAGAGATATTTTTTGAAAAGGAAATTGTGAATGCGAAGGTGAAGAAGAGTGAAAATGATGAAGTGTGTTAAGTCAATCTATTGAGTATCACCAAAACTGCATCAACACTTGTTAGGTGCACTTTTTCAGTTCATTTTGGCTGTGAAGCCCAATTTTGTTTTGTAAATATTTTGTAGGCAGTGAGCTTCCTTGTAAGTAGTGAGATTTTGTATTGGGACAGTGAGTCCTATTTCTGGGTAGTGAGCCCTTGGCAATGATCCTTATACATTCATTTTGGAACTACTTTATATTGTGAGTTAATCCTCACCATGGCTTTTCCCTCATTGGGTTTTCCATGTAAAAATTTGGTGTTGATTGTGTTGAGTTTACTTTCTGTTATTTGTGTTTAATGCTCATGGTTAATAACAAAACAATGTAGTTGTGAAATTGATAAGTGTTAAGGTTTTGAGTTTGGTTTTTTGTGACAACTGATTCACTCCCCCTCTTAGTTGTCCTACACCTATTAACAATTGGTATCAAAACTTTGGTTCCTAGGTGAAGAGCTTAACCACTTGAGGAGGATCCTGAAGGTTGAATAAATGGATGATAAAGAAGAACTCCAGACTACACTTGAGGATCTTGACAAATTTGAAAATGAAAATAGAGATTTGAAAGAAAATCTTGATGATGCAAATGAATGTGTCTGGAAGTTGAAAGAAAAATTAAAGAAGTTCAAGGATAGACACAAAGAAGTGAGTGAGCATTTGAAACAAGAGATAATTGGACTAAAAGTGCTTGTAGAAGAAAAGAAGAGAATTGAAGAAAGTTTGAATACAATGGTACAGAATAAGTCTGATGAATGCTCTAAACTTGAATAAGAGGTAGTAAAATTGAGAGTAGAACTAGATAAGGCAAAACTCCGTGAGAATTGTTGGTGTAATTAAATGTTTTGTACCTTGTCCTAGGTCATAATTACACCTTAGTTAAGTTTACTTAGGGACCACATAGGAGGTTGTTGGAGATTTTCCACCTTTTGTGGACTTGACATCTCATACCTCATCACTTCCACCTTTTGTGGACACATCATGTGATTATCTCTCCACCTTTTGTGGGTGATCCACCTTTTGTGGAGATTATCACATTATCCTTTTCCACTTTAGATGGAGTGATAACTCTTCATTGTTGTCACGTGTCATAAGATTACGACACTTGTCATAATCTTATGCCCTCCTATGTTCTCACCTTGGCTATATATCCAAGGGGTCTCTTATGCATACCATTGTATTGCATCTCATATCATTGATAGGAATACAGTTTATTCTTGTCATATTATTGTCTCTCTCTTTTGTGCTTTCTATTAGGCCTCTAGATCTTGGGTGGCTACCTTCATAGCCAATTCTTACATAATCTCAAATCTATTTCTGATAAGCTTGGAGAACTACTTGCATGAAAAAAACCAAATAAAGACAAAGGTGGCTTGGGAAATGATGTAGGTGAAATTTCTAAGGACAATAAAATGACTTGGGACAAAGGGAAGCAAAAAAAAAGTTTGCAAGGAGACTGCCTGTGAGACAACCTAATGCACAAAGGTATCCCTCTTTCAATGGTGTCTATTTTTCATGCAACAAATTTGGTCACAGGGCAACAAAATGTAGGAGTAAGATGAATCAGACCTCTGGTTTCTTATCTGGACAATATTTTAGATGTAAGAAATTTGTACATTAAGCTACTGAATTCAAATCTCAAATGAGAATGATTATTAATGATATCAAGTTTCCACAATCCATATTTTCTCTTTTTTATTATTATCTTTCTTTTAATTGCTTGGTTGTTTAATTCTTTTTGGTTTATTTTTAATGATATTTTGTTTCACTTTCTTTTAGTTTCGTTTATTTGTGTTCCTCTTATATTTATCCTCTTGTTTATTTTCCTTTTGGGTAATAGTTCTTTTCTTGTTCTTTCAATTTATTTTCATTAATTTAAGTGTCTTGGTTATTACCCTTAAAATTTCTCTTTATTCATTGAGTTTAATTTTTCTCTTTTTCCCTTGTTGCCCTAGTGTTCTTATTTTTTTGAGCTTATTTTCCCTCTGATTTATTAGCTTGCTTAATTTTTTGTGTTGTATTCTCTCTTGTTTAGTTTGTTTTTCTTATTCTATTTTGTCCCTCAAACTTTGTGCCCTCTACCCCTCCCCTTTCCCCTCTCTCTTTTTATCTAGTGTTAGTCTGCAATCAACCATTTTTTCTCCTCTTGCTCTCTACCATCCTGATGATGGATCACGAAGTGTGATCTGAAATGTTGATGCAAAAAATTCTACACAATCTAATCTAGAAGCAATATTGAATACTGAGAATGATTAGTCAGATGATGATGCATAGGTTTAATGGAGATAGAATAAATCAATCCTTTAAAGGCTACTGTTATACTTGCAACAAGTATGGACATAAAGCTAATTAGTGTAGGAAAAAGGTTAGTGGAAGTCAAACTAATCAGAAAAGCAATGTTTTCTATAATTGTAACAAACATGGAAATATTTCAAAGGTTTGCAGAAGTAAGAAGGGAAAGTAGTATGCTCTGGTAAAGAAGATCGACAAAGAACATATGAAGCAAGAGATGACTAAGATATAGAAGAAGAAAGAAGAATCTGAAACTATTGATGTGTATGTGCCCTCATCCAGTACGGAAAATTCCTCTGGGAATTAGACCTAGAATGGTCTTAGGGGGAGCATTATCATAAAATTATAAAAAACCCCTAGATGAATGGTGTGTCAGGTTGGCATGAGGATGGAATGTGAAGAATGAATAATCAGAGGTTTTGGAAAAGGAACTGGAAGAAAAGTTGCAAGAATGTTCTTTTTTGGATCGATGTAGGGTTTGCAGTTTTGAGAAATAAGGGTTTTTTTGTCAACTTTTTGAAGTCTGACACATTTAATGCGAATTTGGCCAAACTAATGGTGTATAAAGTAAAATTCACAAGTCTTTTGATCACTTGTGCTCTCGAAGAATTTGAAAAACTACTTAGAAGAAATCCTAAAGCGAGCTTGAGGCAGCTTGAAGCAATTTTGAAGGGAATTCAAAGAAATTATCATAGGTAATCAGGAATTATTATTCAGTCTGCAAAGGGAAAGAAGAATTCTTGACTGAAATCAAGAAAGTTAAGCACAACAATGGACAGAGGATCGAGTGGTGACATTCCACTGAAGCTAAAAGGAGTTGAATTGGAAGAATTTGATCATACAAAGATGAAGGAAATGGAACTAGGGCTGAAGGAAAATAAATTACAAAGCATAAAAACCCTAGGTATGGATTTATGGGGAGAATTTCCATGGTTTTTTGATAAAGAGTTCATTTTTTCTTGTTGATTTGATTCAAGAATTACAACATTGTGTTGAAAAAACCCTACCTAATTACAAAGGAAGTGATCAAAGCAATTACTGGCTTATGTATTATTGGGGATCTTCCTGGAACAAAGACCATGAAATAAAAAGATGTGGATGAATTTATTGGCATTATAAAGACGCTCGAGCTCTATTGATAAACACACTTGCAGATTTGGTTGTAAGGTATGTTGTGTATGAAATTTTGTATAAAATATATTTCAAAAATCGTGAAGGCTCAACCTTAGCTATTGTTGTATATCTTGCACATATGATGATTAAGGAAGATAGGCAGTTTGATTTGTGTAGCCTATTACTTGAAAATCTATCTGAAAATGCCCGAAAGTTGGTGGTTGAGGGTTATCCCTTTCGGTTTGGATCTTGCTTGTGTGTTTGGCCTTTACTTTTTGGACTCCATACCGAGAAGTGAAAATGTTGTGTGGGAATTCAATATTCCTAATGGGAAACAAGTCTACAAAAACCTAGAGTTGTTGGCGGATAATGTAAGTGTGTGCAAATCATATTTCACATCCTTAAGAAAATTTTTATTCTCTACTATTTCTACACCGAGTCAGTTTGAAGTGGGGTCATCCTCTAGTAAGAAAGAATTGGAAGTTTTCATTAGTGATTCCCCTCTGGAATCGAAGAAAAGAAAATTTATAACTGAAGACATCATTGTCATTTCAGAAGAGAAGGAAAAAGAACCTCTATCTGGATTTGAATCCTCTGATCCAGATGACATCCAGTCTATGTTGGTTAAAGGAAAGATGAATAAAATTGGTGAGCTATGGAATGCAGCCTCTCCTATTGATAGAATCAAGATTGATGATGCTCTAGTAAAGTATCTACTTTGAAAAGGTGTTGATGTATCAATTGTTTCTGAATCCTTACTATAAAATTTAGTTGAGGTTGTTGAAGAAAGAATGTTGCTTGAAGGTTCGAAAGGATGCAAGTTGGAAGCCTTGGTTGAAAAGAGATGTACTAAAGCTAAGTAGAGGTTATCTCAACTTATCATGGAAATGAAGAAATGCATCAAAGAAATATCAGATATCTACAAATACTGTCTCCAGTGGCCTACTATGGTAGACAATTTCAGAAGTAGGATTGAAGCAATTGAATATGAGGTAAACAACATCGGAAAGAACTTTGATATCTTTGTAAACAAAGAAGGGAAACAAATGCTAAGAGTTGGTAAATTGCAAGCTGAGATAATTATTGTACAGAGACAAAGAGATGATGTCGTGAAAAATTTCTAGCTCCTTAAGGAGATTGTTGAGGTCTGGTTAGACCATCTTTTTGGAATACTTACTGATGCAAAAGATTGTGAAAGAAAAAGCTCATCTACAAATTGGTCATCTTCTTTTACACTATTGTCCCTATTAGAAGGCATGTGCATGAGAATGAATTCAACTATATTTAACTAGAAGAAGTCATATCCGGTTATCAAAGAAAGATACAAGAAGGTGTTTCAAGTGAAGAGTGTAATTTCTACTTGAATTTTGAATGTTAAATTTTTGTTGTTTTGTTTTTTTTGGCAAAAAGAAAAGAAAGAAAAAGGGAAGCTGAACAAGATGAAGAAAAATTGGTTGAAATTTTTTTGGATGGCTAGAATTTTTTGGAAGAATTGGAATCTTTTTCCAAATGTCACCATGTTTACATCTTTTTGGTTTCCCTTTTCCATTGGTGTCAAAGGGGGAGAGGTTTGGAAAGTTGGGAGAGATTGGAGGAGAGTTTTTGCACATGTTTCCATCAATGACAAAGGGGGAGATTATTGGAAGAATGGAGAAGATCATTTTGTATGTTGTCATTGATGTCACCATGTTTTTTATGGTATCATATTGGTTTGGTACCTTGAACCGATGAGCAAAATAGGTTTACTTCCTCCGATGGTAGATCTGGTATTTTGGTCCACATTCCTCTATGGTTGATAGTTACTGCTTGCAGTTTTGGGAAACAGTTTATGGATGTTGAAATCATGTGTGTTCAAAATATCTTGTGCTCCCGTGCTCATACGACGTATTGATATTATTCTATTGAATACTTTTTGCAATGAAGTCTATTTCTGGCCAACTTCATGAATAGTGGTGATATGGTGAATTAATTTTTGTTGTGGATATATGTGTGACCTATCTTAGGTCTATGCTGACATGATGTAGCATGTTGGAAATTTGAATTTCCTTTTGGAAATATTTTGTGAATACTTGAATCCGACAATTGGTATTTTGGATAAATAAGAATTGCATCTAATTAGGTTGACCTAATTGATGCTTGTAGTTAGATCAGGTATATATATGTTGAACAGTTTTGAAGATGAAGAGAGATATTTTTTGATAAGTTGTGAAGGTGAAGGTGAAGAGTGAAAATGATGGAGTGTGTTAAGTCAATCTATTGAGCATCACCAAAAATGCATCAACACTTGTTAGGTGCACTTTTTTAGTTCATTTTGGTTGTGAAGCCCAATTTTGTTTTGTAAGTCTTTTGTAGGCAGTGAGCCTCCTTGTAAGCAGTGAGCTTTTATATCTAGATAACGATTCCTATTTCTGGGCAATGAGCCTTATACATTCATTTTGGAACTACTTTATATTGTGAGTTAATCCTCACTGTGGTTTTTCCCTCATTGGGTTTTCCATGTAAAAATTTGGTGTTCATTGTGTTGATTTTACTTTTTGTTATTTGTGTTTCATGATCATGGTTAATAACAGAACAATGTAGTTGTGAAATTGATAAGTGTTGAGGTTTTGAGTTTGAATTTTTGTGACAACTAATTCACCCCCCTCTTAGTTGTCTTGCACCTGTTAACACTCTCTATCTCTCCTATCCCTCCCTCTACCTACATCTCTCTC
>VDFB02353851.1:17567-35661 GCA_007258455.2 Sequoia sempervirens
ATTTAGATATACCGATGTCATTGCTCAGCCACGGTTAGGAAAACTAGATCATTGGCAATGTCTTCTAGATGATCTTGAGACAGTATGCTGGCGACAGTATGTAGATAGTGAGGCATGGCCAGAGCATGGTAGGGAGATGCCCTTTGTCTTTAATTCTAGATATCTGATTGGTCGTACTCCTAAGATTATTGAGAGGTTTCTTCTTGGCCATGTATGGTGATAGTATGGTTGGCCTCAGGGTATGCCACAGGGTTCATCTATTTATGCGTGTCGGTAGCAGGGGATTATAATGTGGGGTCCACAGATTTCTTATGATGCAGCAGTGGCAGAGTTCACCAGTTTGGGAGTACAGATGTGGGAGTACAGAGCAGATATTCTTGATGGGTGGATGACTCCAGAGTATGGTCAGTATGTGTTGGAGCATCCTGTGCCGTGATTATTTGATCCTGATGAGCCGACTACTCCAGTTTCTGAGCAGAGACCACACAGAGGCAGACATAGGCGACAGCGAGAGGAGGCTTCAGAGGGTGATGACTCTGAGGATGATGATGATGATGAGTTAGATGTGGATGGAGACAACAGTGATGAGGAGAGTGGGGGTGATAGTGGTGGAGGAGGTGGTAGAGGTGGTGGCAGAGGTGGACCACGGATGAGACATTCAGATCCATCATCTTCAGTAGATCTGGTAGGGACGAGTCAGATAGCTACCTTGTAGAGTAGAGTGCAGAGCTTACAGGGTCAGCTAGCACAGGCCCAGGACTTGGTTACACAGCTACAGGGACAGTTGACGACAGTTACGTCTGAGAGAGATACGACCAAATAACAGGGTGAGTAGGCCATGGCCCTAGCTGATAGTCTGCAGAGAGTAGCAACATGTACCTCTATTGGTGACATGATGAGAGAGGTGACCAGGGCCACCCGGGAGGCAGAGTTCTATAGGACCAGGTATCATGATGCAGTGCCACCTAAGCAAAGAATGAGTTATACATAGTCTCGATCTACACATAGTTGCTCTCGGGCTACCAGCAGGGGTGTATCTTAGCCATTACCTCCAAGAGGGTTACCAGAGGAAAGTGGAGCAGGTCCATCAGGTACAGGTGGGGCAGGTCCTAGACCAGCAGCATCAGAGGATAACACTTCATAGTGCTTTTTGTATGATGTCTTATATGTCTTATTGATACTTTGTTGAGACATTTGTATACACACTGATATGATCCAATTTTTTATGATGTTATGTTTTGCATAGCTGACATCTTTGTACATTTTGACATTCATTGTTGAGATATATGAAATGCAGCGATGATTTATTATGTGATAAATGTGTCTATTCTCTATATGCATGATGTTTTATGTGAGGGTTTCACGATGTTATGCTCATGATGTATATAATTACATGATTTTTGATGTGAGTGCAATGTTATGATATGTTTGAAATCTATTGATGAATGATTTTATGATTATGAATGTAAAATGATGGATGGTATAATGTGTGAATGCCCATGAATGTTTTGAGTATGATGTATGCCTTGTTTTTATGATTTTCTGATGCAAATATGTATGAAAAATGTATGTGATGATGTTTTTGTGAATGTCAAAATGTACTCAATCATTTTATTGGAAAGATATGAAACATTTGATACTTTGCTAGCTTTTTTGGAAAAATCTATAAATGCAAAATGCAAATTCTAGAATGAATGTTATCTATACTAACCATGCAGGGTATCTGTACAATATTGCCATTCTGAGAGCTTATTTGTGCTTTTTGTGTCATCATAGAGCATTGAAATGTTGAAAGTTAATACAAGCATCAAAGGGTATGTTAGCACCAGTGATGGCCTGAGTATTGCTTTCATGATTTTTGATATAGCAAGTTAATACAAGCATCTAGGTATAATTGAACTGAGATGACTTGAGTATCACTTGCATAAAAAGACAAGAGTTAACCCATTTCCTATGCAAATTCTGAAATGTCATCAATGATACTTAGTAGAGCATGTCTCGCGACCAATTTGCATAGTACTAATGATTCACTCACAAACAGTAGACAAAGAAAAATCATACTCCTTCCTTGCTTTTCTAGTTCAGTACATCATCGAATTGCTCCAGAAATATGATAGAAAATCAACCAACAATTCAAATTTTTCCTAATGTATTTCAAACATTATTTAGATACATTCATCCAACTTTGGTTATCAACATTGATGTTTGTGTTTTGATTAACGCTATTTTGACCATGTTGTTCGATGTCATTGGCATTGAGTGACCATTTTGGTGTTGTGGTTGATTTCATAAAATAATGTATGTTTCATTTTGAAACGGCCATTTGTCCATTTGTGATGTTCAAAGCTTGTTGTTCTTCTTTGTCTTAGTCTGTGTCTTTGCCCCTAGTGTAAACACAACCTAAATATGATGGGTATGTACAAATTTCATCAAGCCATGATGAAACACAAGGATTCTCGTTGTATGATATGGATATGATAGATAGGTACAAATGATAGAAATGGATAGATGATGTCGTAAAGCAAATGCCAGACATAAGCTAATAGATAGAGGAGCCCATTTTGATCACAACTAGCGCCTGGTTGCCAGTTTTTCACCACTTGTTTTTATTGCACTTTTTGCAAGACTTTTTCTGATTTTTATGATTTTAAGGACTTTTTATTTTATGTATTTTTTCGTGACTTTTCTGATTTTTATGTATTTTTGTGTAAGACTTTTTCTTATTTTTTTGTATTTTTTGGGACTTTTCTAATTTTGCGTGTATTTTTGCAAAGACTTTTTCTGATTTTTATGTATTTTTTTGAGGACTTTGATGATTTAAACATAGAACTTCTTCAAATGAATGTTGTTGATCAGTTCTTCAAATAGGTCCCCTTCTGATGTAGATAACTAACATGCTCCAGAACCATATGTTGCAATGATGATAAATGGACCAAGCCAATTTGGTTCAAATTTTCCTTTCTTTTCTCTGTCTTGCTGATTGCGTGGATTTTCTTTCAAGACTAAGTCACCTACTTGAAATGTTTGTGGTTTAACTCTGTGATTGTAGCTACAAGACATAACTTGTTGATAACCCTTCAAATGATTAGCTGCATGTTGACATCTTTCATCTAATAGTTCTAGCTCTTGCAGACGAGATACTCGGTAATCTTCATCATTTATCAACTCTGGAGTGAGTAACTCAAAGCCAAGGTATTTCAACCTCTAGTAGTAAGATTGTTTCGCCCATATACCAAGGCATATGGGGTAGCCCCTGTTGGTGTGCGAATGCTGGTTCTGTATGCCCACAAAGCTGGATTTAACTAGACATGCCAATCACAACCGACATCATTTACCATCTTCTTCAAGATCTTCAAAATTGTTTTGTTTGAAGCTTCTGCTTGACCATTTCCTTGTGGATAGTAAGGTGTAGAGAACTTGTGTTGGATGTGAAATCTTTCACAAAGTTCGTCAACATCCTGATTCTTAAAAGGCCTCCCATTATCAGTGATTATAGAATTAGGAATTCCATATCTACAAATGAAGTAATTTGGGATGAATGAAGAGATTTGTTTACTGGTCACGGTCATCAAAGGAACAACTTCGATCCATTTTGTAAAATACTCCATAGCTGTGATGATGAATTTATGCCCATTTGATGATGAAGGATGAATTTTGCCAACAAGATCTAGTCCCCACTGAGAAAAAGGCCATGTCGGAGTGAAAGGCTACAGTTCCTTTGCAGGTGCATGAATAAGATTCCCATGGATCTGGCATTTAGAACACTTCTTAACAAAAGTAAAAGAATCTTGCTCCATGGTAGGCCAATAGTATCCCATTCTGACAAGTTTCTTCGCTACGGTCAAACCACTTGAGTGAGTTCCACAAATAGCACCATGAACCTCTTGTAAGGCTTTTTTAGATTCATCATGTTCAAGACATCGAAGGAGTGTAACATCAAGACCACGTCGGTAAAGGATATCAGTGATCAAGGTATAATGGGATGATTGGCATATGAAATTCCTTTTTTGGTTTTGGGATAAGTCTGAAGGTAAGATGTTATTTTTCAGGTAGGTATAAGTCTTTCCATATAAAGGTGAATGAGAATCAGTTAAATGGCATATGAATTGGGTCACAGGATTATCATAGGCGGGAGAAAACAATTGTTCCACCAAGAATTGCACTCATTTTATTTTCTGATAATTGTAACAAGGAAGGAATTGTAGCCATTGCATCTACAGCTTTATTATCAATCCTTGGGATTTGTGAAAACTTGATTGTCACAAAATACTTTTTAAAATCATCCACCATGTTCTTGTAAGGTAGCACCTTATCATCTTTAGTCTGATAATCATCATTGATTTGATTAATGACAAGTTGTGAATCACCATAGACTTGCAATTCTATAATCTGCCAATCCAATGCTATCTTTATTCCTGTGAGCAATGCTTCATATTCAGCCATGTTATTCGTGCAAGGAAACATCAACTGATATGATTTTGGAATGGTATATCCTTCAGGTGTGACAAAAATAATCCCTGCCCCTGAGCCTTGCTACGTGTAGGATCCATCAAAGTACAATGTCCATGATTTCTTAATCGTTGCTGTGAAGACATCTGCATCAGGAAATTCAATGTGCATTGGGTTTTCTTCTTGTAAAGGTGCTTCGGCCAACTGATCTGCGATGACCTGTCCTTTTATAGCTCTTCGATCTACATAGTGAATGTCAAACTCACTTAAGATCATTACCCATTTTGCAAGTCTTCCTGTTAAGGTAGCTTTTCTTAAGAGGTATTTTAGTGGATCAATTTTGGTTATCAGCTTAACTGTATGAGCCAACATATAGTGTTGCAACTTTTGGGAAGCAAACACTACTATTAAGTAAGCTTTTTCAAAGAAAGTGTAGTTCAATTCATGACTTGTTAAAGTTCTGCTGATATAGTATATAGCCCTTTCTTTACTTGTAGAATCCTCTTGTGCTAGTAGCGCTCCCAAAGATACTTCTGTTGCTGAAATATAGAGTATGAGGGGCTCTCCTAGAATTGGTGGAATTAAAACAAGAGGATTCATAAGATATTGCTTGATTTGATTAAATGTTGCTTCACACTTTTCCTCCCATTTGAATGGGACATTTTTATGCAATAGATGTGTAAATGGTAAGTTTTTGTCTGCCAGTTGAGCTATAAACCTCCTAATGGATTGTAGTCATCCTTGCAGTGATCGAAGCTGACTGATATTTCATGGTGGTGGCATGTCCATTATAGCTTGTACTTTTTCTGGATCAACCTCTATGCCCTTTTCTGAAACAATGTATCCCAGGAGTTTTCCAGATTTAACACCGAAGACACATTTCTTTGGATTGAGTCGAACATTGAACTTCTCCATTCTGACAAAGATTTTTGACAAGATTTCAAGATGTCCTCTTGTATGAGATTTTTCCAATAAGTCATCCACATAGTCTTCCATGAAGGTGTGCATCATGTCATGGAAAATGGTTGTCATTTCTCTTTGATAAGTCACTCCTGCATTCTTTAACCAAAATGGCATTACATTCCAACAATAGGTACCCCAAGGACATGTGAACGCTGTTTTATCTTGATCCTCTGGTTTAATCTTTATCTAGTTATATCCTAAAAATCCATCCATCAATGAATACATTGCATGGCCAGCAGTTAAATCAACAATCATATCTATGTTTGGAAAAGGAAAGTCATCTTTGGGACATGCTTTGTTCAATTCCCTGAAATCTGTACAAATTCTAATCCTTCCATTCGGCTTTGAAACAGGTACAATATTGGAAATCCATTCTACATAGTCAATAGACCGAATGAATCCAACATCTAAAAGCTTCTTTAACTCTTCTTTAACCAATAAAGCAACATGTGGATGCATTTTTCTGAGTTTTTGCTTCATAGGTTTTTCCCCTGCATTTATGGATAGATAATGCATTATCAAATTAGGATCCAACCCTAGCATATCAGCATATGACCAAGTGGAATTGATTTGATTTCTCCTTCAAAAACCCTATGGATTTCTATTCTTCTTCCACTGTTAATGATGTTGCTTGTTGCAAGATTTTTGGCTACTCTTTTGTACTTATGTTGATTGATTTACGGGCTCAACTCAAAATTGAAGATCTTTCTTGATAATGTTTGGGAAGAGGTCAAGTTTCTCATCCTTCGCCTCAAAAAAAGGTTTTCACCATTGGATTCGGCTTCTTTATTTTTCTCTTTGTTGTGATCTCCCCACTACCGCTTTTCTTCGTTTTCACCGACAGATTTATCTTTTTATTTCATTTATTTTGTAGCTAAGAGACTTGACACCTCCCCTATCAAAAATATTGATTATGATTCTTGGATGAAACAATTGTTTTCTTGACTAGATGAACAAAGGAAATTTACACATCCTCATCATCATGGAATGTAGGATATGGATAGGTGCATCGCTATCCCAATCAATAAGTTCTCGATAGACTAAAGGCATGGAATCATCGCTAGTAAGGTCTTGAGTTGTCAAAGTCATATGGTTGTCATTTTCATGATGGACAAGGTCTACATGATATTCTCTCGGCCGATTATCAATCTCATTAAAACTGAAGTCAGCCCTCACTTGAGTCATGATCGCTTTTAAACATAATCAAGTGGAGGCCTTGAGCCCTCCCCTTTGTAAGAATGAGGGTGCGAATTTGTGTATGGCATCCACCTTTTCTTTGTTAAGAATGTATCATAAGAGACATCATCCCATTTTGTATTCATTGAATCGTTGTCCTAATTGTTCTACAATTGGAAACTAATCCAAAATTTCAGAGTGACATCTTCATGGGGTTTATCCAAATTGGATCTCCTCACATAAGCTCTGTTGTGTTTGCTATGAAATTGACTCTCTCAGATCTTTTCCATATCCAAGTCCTATTTTATCTTTTGATGTATTGAAATAGGTTGAATCGGGCTCAATGATTCCTTCTTTCTTTTTCCTATAGACCACTTCCTTCATAGCCCATTCTTTGCATGATAGCATACCCTTTGGCCATATTGTTCAAAGAGAGGGGTAACTCTTGATGCAAGAGAGATTCATCTTCATCTTTGTATAACCAACTTAGGATGTCCCTATCTTCAAATTCTTCCTTGGTGGTGTTAGCTTTAATGAATTGTCCATCAAAATTTGTGATTGGCATAGAAGCTTGGGATGTAGAGGCTGTTGCGATCTTTTGATTTGATAGGGTTTGCTGACCATGTGACCTCTGAGAAGGAGGTAAGGCAGGAAAGGATAGTGAATATTCTACCACCCTTTGTATTTTAAATGCCTGTGTCAAGATTCTTTTGTCAATTCTTGCATTTGGTCTTGTGATTTGAAGAAGAAATAGCAAGAGCCTCCCTATTATGTGGCACAAAGGCATCTTGAGTTGCTCAGAGATTTGAACAAGTTTGGGTGCTATTGTAATCAGCTTGTATAGTTATTTCCTATCCATCATATGGAAACTTGAGGCATTGATGGTATGCTGATGGTACTGCTTGCATATCATGAATCCATGGACGACCCAAAAGTATGTTATAGGAAAGATCCCGATCTAGAACCTAACAAAATGTATTCTTCACAACAAGTCCCACTCTAATAGGTAACATTATTAATCCTTTAGAAGCTCTTTCTTCATCATCATATGCCTTGCTAGTTATTTTCCTTCATGGATCAATGGAATTTTCTAATATTCCTAAGGCATGTACTAGCTTTAAGGTACAAATGTTTAAACTGGCTCCTCCATCTATTAAGACACATATGATTCGGCGCTTATGGATCATGACTTCAAGATAAAGCCATGAATTATGATGTTTCATGGAGGCATCATCTTTTGAAGAATGAAAGACAAGTGGGGAAGAAAAATGTCCCACCATAGCTTGAAATTTGTTTTTACATCCGTGATCAAAGGTCGCCAGCTAGGCTTACAAGAGCTTCCTCTAAAAATATTCTTGTGCACGGGATATTTTGAGAAGTTCAAGAATGGAGATTTGAGCTGATGTTTTTCTCTTGATCAACCAGGATTATAATGAGTTGAAGGAGGAATAGCTTCCTTAGATGAACTTCCCTTTAAAACAACTTTTGCTTGTCCTCCTCGTGAGTCACATTAACCCTGCTGATATTCTTATTTTTCCTTGATTTTAATAACATTAACATGTTGATCATTTGCATAGATGTGGAGGATTATGTTGTTCTCAAATACTATTTTATGCTTTTCGCTTTAGTATATGATCATTTCCTTTGATAGTTTGGTAAAGGATCTTTGAATGCTTTGATGATCATCATTTGTATGTAATGTCCTCAATTGTAATGGTGCCATTGTCAATTAAATCTTGTACTAGATTTCTGCAAGGCTTCGATGCTTATTTGTTCTATGACCTTCACATCAATGATAATTGCAATAATATGAGTCATTCCATGATGGTGGTTTGACTCATGGCTCATAATCTCTTTGTGGTGTAAGGTGATAACCTTATTATCAAGAAGCTCCTTGAGAGCAGACTCAAGAGATTGACCCAAAGTGGTAAAGTTCCATCGATTTGAAAAGAATGGAGATCTTGGTAAATTTGATGTTTGGGTATTGCCAAGATTGTTATTGAAATTACCACGATTATCCTTGTTGTTTTGATTGGTCATGCTTTCTTGGTTGGATTTTTGTCCTTGTTGATTGTTGTTTCTTTGTTGGTTGGTATTTCCTTGTTGGTTGGTATTTCCTTGTTGATTGTTTTGTGGAGCACTTGATAGGTTGAAGATAGATGGTCTTGTTCGTAGATTGTTTGCATCCACTACACCATCATTGACAACATTTTTATTTTTGTTCCAAAACCTTGTTTTATCATTGTTGTTTTGGTTGGATGAACTTGGATTATCAAGTTTTATCACTCCTCTTTTGACCAAAGCCCCTTCAATGGTGATTGCGTTCTCAATCAATTTTTCAAAGTTATGAGGACAATGAAGATTAAGCCTATAGCTTAATTCTTGATCTAGGCTATTGATAAAGATATCCATCTTTTCCTTTTCAGGAATAGGATGAGAATATCGTGCAAACAATCTTCTCCATCTTTGCAAAAATGTAGTGAAGGATTCCCCTACTTTTTGTTTCACTTTACAAAGATCAAGCATGGTTATCTGGTGTTGGATATTGTAGGCGTATTGTGATATAAACTGATTTATCAACTCCTCAAAAGTTTTGATGGGGGGAGTGATCTTGGAAAGCCACTCCATGGATTGTCCACCCAGACTTCATGGAAACAATCGCATTAAGTAGGTATCTTCATAAGCGAATTCTAGACTCATATTTCAGAAATCTCTCACATGTTCAATGGGGTCAATTTTTCCATTGTACCTATCAAATTTAGGGATTTCACAATGTTTTGGAAAAGGGATCATTTGAAGACTCCTATCAAATGGATAGGGAGATATGTCATCCAAAACATACTTCTTTGTTGCACCCCCTTGCATTTCCTTTATTTGCCCTTGTAATTCTTTTATCTATTGAGTAAGGGCACTAAAATCATTAGGAGTTTTAGGATTCACTTTAATCCCTTCTATATCAAAATCGAAAGGTAACTTAGCTCCTTGATTAGCTAATGAAAGAAAATATCTTTCTTTGTTTCGTTCTAGAATTCTTTCTATAAGAGTATGGAATTGGGGATCTTGCTCTGCTTCTTGAATCTTTTCTTCTATTAACTCTTCAATATGAAATGGATTCTCTTCTTTCTCATTATTATCTCCCATTTTACTTGTGGTAGTTTCTCCTTCATCTTTTTCTAAGTGCTTTCGAGATCTCATGACAACAGGCATAAGATTTGTTCCAAATTCTACTAACTTTTGATCAAAAGGAATTTGATAGTGCAATTTTTGATGGATATGAAAGTCAAGATAGAATGAAGATTCTATGACTTAAAAAGATTTTTAGTCTTTAGCTTGTTTTTTTTCTTTAAGTGAAAGGATGAAAATCCTGTTGGCAGGAATGTAAGCAAAATATCAAGAAGAAATGATTTTGCACTTTATGAAGTTTGATCGTAGCTTCGTAAAAAGATGGATTTTGTGAGAAAATGCCTAATATGATTGAGTTCTCTATTGCAGAAATTGATTTGGACGAGTAGAATATTCAATTGCAGGTTGGGGAATATAACAAAAATGAATACACTGACTATGGTTGTGCCTTTGAGAAAGGGCTTGTCTTTGAAAGAAATCTCATGACTATAATGGTTCTACATCATAATCATCAGTGAAACCTCTAACACAATCATGATATCGATGGAGAAAGGTTCTATGTTTTAGTAAAACCTTTCGGCTTTGGTCAAGAATCATCTTTTCTTCAATAGTTTCTTGTAGCTAAGTGGCTTCTTTGGCTTTTTGATTCATTTGAGAATGGATTTCTTAACAAAGGTTGTGGATTTCCAATCTCTTAACATGAGAGTAATCAATGTAATTGTGAGTGTTGGATGATCTTTACTGAATTAATGGATTGAAAACACATCAAGCAAGTTGTAGAATAGTTGTGTTTAAGTCCTATACTAAACATCAAGTGTATGATCAAAATGTTTTTCAAAAATTGTTTTCATAGGTTTTACACATGATAGATAGATCAAATAGACTCACTCTTAGTACTCAAGTAGGTCATCATAATAATCAACAGCCCATATCTTAGAACTGCGTCGACTCACACAGCCGTGTCACCCCCGAAAGGGCGCCTGTGTTTTTGTCTTTTCCAGGCGCATACTCAAAGTGACGGAAGTGGATACCGGATCCCCTGAGCAAACGGTCCTTGGCAGTTATATGGTGAGTATCTTGGGGGTAGCTTCTTCCCTCCCCTGCACTGTGATTATTATGATGTTCGAAAACTAACTTCAGTTGGATACTACACTAAGTTTGTAGTAAGAGTTTCCGTTCAGTGCGGCAAATGATAGACTCCCTCAAGAGACCTCCCAACCTTTAGAACAAAGTCTTTGGGGATGGTTATCAATGCACACTACTGTCGAATGGGATTTTCATCAACCATCCGCATTTGATTAAAGTGGGTTGGAAAACTTGGCTTTAGTTGTTCCCACTTAGGTCATTCCCGTAGGGTGAGTACTTTTTCCCACTACGGTAGGCCTTCTAAAAGGTATTATCAAAGCTTGAAATTGCATGAAATGAAATAGATGAGTTTGGAATTTTTATCACCCAGTTAAGGGGAGAGCATAGGCCTATCACCGTTTTAAACAAAGCAAACAAAAGTTCAATTTTAAGCCCAAATGAACAATTTTCTATGCTAGGTGAAGATATTGCTTCACAAAAACATGGAGTTATTTTTAGTCCAAAATAAAAATGAAGTGACTATCCTAGGATTGCTTCATTTTAATTAAGTGACTATCCTAGGATTGATTCATTCTTTTAAAGCTCTTACTGGCTGCGGTCGCGTCGGATCTAGTCAAACCTTACTTAAATTACAAATTACAATTGCAGTCTTTTAAAAAAAAATGCGCTAAAACAGAGTTAAATGGGCACTGTAGGATGAATCAAGAGCACTGCAGGATCAGGCAAGGGCACTGCAGAATCATTCAAGGGTGCTGCAGGATCAGTCAAGGGCACTGCAGAATCAGTCAAGGGCACTATGGAATATCTTAAGGGTGTCGAGGAATCTCTGAAGGGCACTGAGGAATCTATGAAGGGCACTGAGGAATCTATGAAGGGTGATGAGGAATCTTTGAAGGGAATTGAGGAATATCTGAAGAGCGCTAAACTGGGTGTGAACTGCACTGAAGCGTGTTTAATGCGCTATTACGCTCTTTTAGCCATAACTTGTTAGAAAAACATGCGAAAAGATGTTAAAATTGGGGCAAATGCCCCACAGTGGGTGCCAAAAAATGTGTGTGGGAAATGTTAGTATCAAAATAAGATAAAATAAACACACCAATGCAACATTAAACTAAAGAAAGCAAGATAAATTGAAATGAAATCAAACAGAGCTTCTTCAGAGTCGTTCCATTGTTCTCTATCTCCAGTGATTCTCTTGAAGCTACTGCTCTCAAATTGTATAAGAAAAGCTTCTCAGAATGGCAATCTGTAGAATGAATATGCAAAAGGAGAATACTTCTCTATCCTATATGCTGGTGGAGTGAAATGCTGATACAGATATGCACAGGGGCTATAGATTATGGATGCAATTGAAGCTATGATATGGAATGTTGATATATTAAACTATGCTATGCTATGATCTAGAATGCTATGAATGCTAAAAGTTGTGCTATTGCAAATTTACTATATTTTTCCCGTACAAAAGCTTCTATCTTTTTCAGAGACCTGGTAGTCCTTTTTATAGCTTTTTCACAGGAAAGAGCCTGGCTGGAAAATATCAATGGCTGTGAGATTGTCTGGTAATTTTGAATGGTGAGAGATGGAGAGGTTGAGAGGAAGATGGAAGATGTTGGGAGGTTGGAGAGAAGAATGGAGGCTTGTCTTCAACCCACGGGAACAAGCTTGCTCAAAAACAAAGAAATTAATTTTCTATTTTGAAGTTTGTTTCATGGTTGTTGAAGATAATCCAAATTAAATAAATAAATTTATTTAATTTCATGTGGGTTTGATTTTTGATTTTAGAACTATAGAAGATTCAATTAAATATTTGGAATATTTAATTGTGAATAGACTTTAGAAGAATTAATTAAATATTTGAAATATGGAATTGTGAATGAACTTTAGAAGAATTTTAGAAGAGAAGAATCTTTAATCTTTATTTGAATAAAGTATTCAAGCCAAGATTATATATGATAATTAACATAAATAAATCATAATGTTTATTTAATTAATTGAGAAATGGATAAGATAAGTGATTAAATAAACTTATTTATTTAATCGAGATGAAAGAATAAACAGTATAAATAAATTATTTAGATTTATTTATATGCAGATTGAATTCAGAGATTTAATTAAATACCAGACTATTATGATGTGACCATTTTTAGGTGTATACAGAGAGACTCTCGAAGATGACACACAAGTGAAGAATCCTGAAAAAACCCCAGTGGATGCTCCATGTATATCTCCTCCTGAAGATCGTTGTGAAGAAAAGCATTCTTCACATTCATTTGATGAACCTCCCATCTATGTGTTGCAGCTATGGCAAGAACAAGTAAGATGTAATTCATTTTGGCGACTGGTGCAAAAGTCTCAAGTAGTGAATCCTTGGAACTTGGGAGAATCCTTTGGCAACCAAGCGAGCCTTATGCTTGTCAACTAACCCATATACTACATATTTTGTTCAAAAGACCCACTTTCATCGAACAAGTTTTCTTCCCTTAGGAAGTGGGACAAAATCCCAGGTGTGGTTCCTCTCCAAGGAATTGAACTCTTCCTACATGGCTACATCCCACTTGGGGACACCAAAATCTTCCCAAAAATTTTGTGGATCAGAAGTTGAAGCAAGGAAGGAATGTGAAGCATCCTAAAACTGTGATCTTGTTCTCCTATGATCTAATGGATCCCCTACCCAATCACCTGCTGACTGCAAAGTCTGACGATCCCAAAGAGGCCCTATGGCTGGAGAAGGAGGAGAATCTGGAGGAGAACCATCATCTTTTGAAGAGGAACTATGTGCATCCTCATGATCACTATCATCATCTGAAGTGGAGGAAGAAAACTCATCATGATTTGAAGTATTATGAACCTTTGAAGAACTATCTTCATGATACAAGGAATCCAAGTTGATGGTGGTAGGAGAAGTGTCAAGAGAAGGACTAGAAGTACTCTCCTCAAACTGAACACTCCTCTCAATGAACAACTCATGTGTGGTAGGATGAAGAAGCCTATAGCCTTTGAAATCATCTGGGTAACCAACAAATATGCAAGGATTTCTCTATGGACCCATATCGTTATGTTTCTCTACTGGAATGTGAGCCCATGCATTAGAGCCAAACACTCAAAAGTGTTTAACTGATGGTTTTCAACTGGTCTAAGCTTGAAAAGGAGTTACCCCCTTTACAACTTTATGAGGAATGTGGTTCTGGATATAACATGCACAATTAATGGCTTCTACCTAGAAAGGTGGTGCCAAAGGCTTAGAGTGAATCATACAATTACCCATCTCTTTCAAGGACTGATTCTTTCATTCTGCAACTTCATTCTGCTGAGGATTGTAGGGGACTATATGCTACAAATCAATTCCCTTTAAAGCACAATACTGCACAAATATGTGGTTGACATATTCCCCTCCATTATAAATATGCATAACTTTGATAGATTTTCCAGTTTGTTTCTCTAAAAAATCCTTATACTCCAAGAATGAATCAAAGACTTTAGACTTTTTATTGAGAAAGTACACAATGGTGTACTTGGAGAAATCATCAATGAATTTCAAAACATATCGTACTTTACTAAAAGATGGTTGTGGAAATTACCCTGGCATATCACTATGTACCAACTCCAAAAGATGTGAGGCTCTCCAAGCTTTTCCTTTGTCAAACTTCTCTTCAGGATGTTTTCCAAGAATGCAACCATGACAAACACCTTTAGAAAAGTGAATTGTAGGCAATCCTGTAACCATATCCTATTTGTTGAGTTGCTGCAAATAACAGTAGTTCAAGTGTCCAAACCACTAATTGCATAAATTACTCACATCATCTAAATGAGTGAGTAAAACAGTCGAGGGGGGATTAGGAACAAAGTGAGAACAAATAAAGTCAAGACTAATGATTTGCTCTCCCAACTACAACTGTAGAATTACTTTACATCTCATGAATCATCACTGAATCAAGAGTAAACTCAACCCTCTTACCTGTACCTATGTGAGTGATTTGATAGATAGATAGGAGATTAGTTGATAATGAGGGAACACAAAGAGCATCCTGAAATGTTCCCTCCCCCATATCAATAGACCCTCTCCCACATACCTCAAGTGGAGTTTCATCACCCATCAAAATGGAAGGCATATAATATAGCTCCATAGATTCAATTTCATCTTTAGTTGAAGTCATCTGGTGTTGAGCACCTAAATCAAGAACCCATGTGGATGGTGGAGAAGCAATAACTACAAGGTCCTTTCCCTTTCCTTTCACTTTTCTGTTGTCTTTGGCCTTGTGAGAACCCTCCTTTGAATTCTGTTTGATGGAATTAGGAACGTTGAGATTATTCTTCTCAAGAATGTGTGTGAAATGATCCAGTTGTTTCTTCAAACACTTGTGCTCATCATGACCGGGTTTCTTACAATAGGCACATTTGACCTTCTCTTTCTTAGGCTTTTCACCTTTAGAAGATTGGGTCTCATTGGTTTCTTTTGAAGCAACTGAAATCTAATCCTTTTTCTCCTTGCTATTCTTTTGTTTCTTATCCTTATTATTACTACTTTGTCATTTTTGTTCTTTTATACCTTGGTTGAAAACTAGGGCATGTGACTTAGAGGATTTAAGAGTGCCCATTTGGATTAGCTTATCTTGTTCCCATGTGAGAGAGATAGCAAAATATCCAAAGATGGCATAGTGAAATATGTCCCAAGTGTACCCTTAGTAGCATAGAAGGTAGAAACAAAGAAAAAATATTCTAAACTTAGTTTAGAGAGAATACTAAGAATCAGTTGTTCATCTTTCTTATCAATACCACATTGTTTTAACTACAGCCTTAGTGATTTCAATTTTATGAAAAAATCTTGAATTGTGTTGAAATTGTGTGGATTTAAACTAATTAGTTCATTTTCCAACATATGACCCCTCATTGAATCTTGTGTGCCAAATAGTGTTTCTAGCTTTGTCCAGATTTCATTTGGTGAATTCAAAGACTCAATGTGGAATAGTAAATTAGGAGAAACAAGAAAACACAATGTTCCATAGGCCTCATCACATTTGTTAAACCACTTAGGCTTATCTTCATCTTTAGTAGGTTCAGTTTCAAGTCCCATTGTTATCCTATGTAATCTAGCTTTCCTTAAGTAGATTGTCATTCGTGATTTCCACTCAAAGTAGTTGTAAGGAGTGAATATGGGTATTTTTGTTTGATCCATGATGAAGAAATGCAGAAAAAAGATGTTGAAAAGAAGAGAACGTACAAAAGACAACCCCCCCTTTTAACTCAAAGTAAGAACGCCCAAGCAAATATGATTTAGCACTTTATAATTAGTGTATTTACAACTTCCACTAGCAATAATACTTAGGGGTCTTGATCTCAATGCTTTACAAAATTATCACACATTGGGCGTATGCTGAAAGTATAAAACTTGAGCTAATCCAAGTGAAACTAACAACACCAATGCGATCTACTCAAAAAATTGTGCACTTTCAAAGAAAGAATCAACTCAATCCAAGATCGTATGAGAAAGTTATGATTCTCTGAATTTCCCAAAATGAGAACTATGGAGTGTCACAAGTGAGAATCTGTTTTGAAAACTCATTACATCAAAACCAAAAAATTCCTGCACTGGTGCAAAGTGCACGAGAAAATAGCCCAAATAAAAAAAATTCTTAAGAAATGGAGCTAGTATGAGTGAGAACGAAGTGTTTGAAAATTGCCTTCAAATCCGCAATTGTCAATGGAGAGGGGGTCTGTTGAAATGTTGAATTTTAGTTTTTGCAAAAATAATAACTTGCATGCAAAAACTAGCAACGATCCAAATGGTTTTTTTCTACAACGAACAAAACCCAGATGGTAGATTTTCTTTAAATTATACAAAAAATGTGGATCTAGTGTAAAATAATTTTCCCAACAACAAAAAAATGACCCCAGAAATGAAAAAACAACTTGTAAAGGCTCAATTAGCTACCTAAGTCAAGCAAAGGCATGCTAAAACTTGTAATTTTAACAAGATCTTCATAAATCCTTTCAGATTCTTCAAATCATTCAAAAATGTAAGAGAAGAGCATACAAGATTTTGAAGAAAATTGCAACAACGCTTATTAGTCCCCCCAAAAACTCTCAAATAAGGAAACTGCAATCTATATTGCACTAGAATTGCCCTGATACCATGCTAGAATCTAAAAAGATGAATAACCCAAAAAACTAGTGCAAATAAATAGATATGAAATTGTGAAAATAAATGACACAAGATCAAAATAGAAACACAAATTTAGTCTCCATGAGAGTAATGAAAATGATCTAGAAGAAAAAATAGAATTATGAGGATGTAAAAGCAAAGACATATTCAACTTGAGAATTAAGATTACAAAGGAAATGCCTTGGTTATATAGGCCAAGGCCTCTCTACAATCTTTGCAACTATCCCTCTTTACCTCTCCCACCCTCCCCTCTCTTCCTCTCTCTCTCTCTCTTTATTTATTTATCTCCATCTCTCTCTATCTAACCTCTATCTCACCTCTATCTCCCTCCCTACCACTCCCTCTCTTCTTCCCTCTCTACTTCTCTCTATCTCCCCTCTCCATCTCTCTACCTACCTCTCAACTTATAAATCCTCTCTCCCTCTCTATACCTACCTCTATATCTAACCTATACCTCTTTACCTCTCCATCCCTCACCTTTCTCTCTATCCCACCCTCTCCTCTCTTTCTCACCCTCTCTCTCTCTCTCTCTTTCTCTCTTTATTTTTCTCTCTATTCAATGTGCACAAGATGTGATACAAAAAGTGGAGGAAGGTGGGGAGATTTACATAAAGAGGGATGGAGGGAGGAAGAGGTAGAGAAGGAGAGGGATGAAATAGAGAGAGTAGAGAGGGAAGGAGAGAGAGAATGAGGGAGAAGTGAGAGAGATGTGATAGAGAGAGAAGTAGAGAGAGGAGAAAGGTGGAGAGATTGAGAGAGGGGAGGAGGGAGAGAGAAAGAGGTATAAAGGGATAGGTAGGTATAGATAAGTAGAGAGGAAAGGATAGATGGAGGGAGAGGTAGATATGGAGACAAAGGTGAGAGATAGAGAGAGTAGAAAGAGAGTGAAGGATAGAGAAGTGAGAGAGAGAGAGATAGAGGTGACAAAGTGAGTAGAGAGGGAAGGAGAAAGAGAAGAGGGAGAAGTGAGAGAGATAGAGGTGATAAGAATATCTTATACAAATAAGTAGAGAGGTAAAGAGGGAGAGAGAGTGGGGAGTGAGAGAGACAATGGTGAGATACAGATAATTAGAGAGGAAATGAGAGAGAAAGAGGGCACAAAGAGGGAGAGAGTGGGAGAGAAAGAGGGGGATGGAG
>VDFB02353852.1:0-14722 GCA_007258455.2 Sequoia sempervirens
TTTTGATACATCTATACTAGCAAGCAATGTTTTTCATTCTATTTTATTATTGGTTTTACTTATAAACAAAATTAAGCCTCCATAAAAAAATCACATAATTCTCACATTATCATTTTTTTCTAATAAAAGGAAAAATCCTAAATATTATATATATTATAAAAGTTTAGAGTTACATGTGTACAATGAAAAATGATTTACAAAAAAATTACAAAAAGTTTACAAAATATATATGCAAGTGGTGGGAAAAAACATAACACAATACCTTGAATATCAGGAGCTTAGATGAGAGGAGGCCAAAACAAAATGTAAACCTCGAGCTAGAGAGTGTGTTAAAGCTAGAGAGATGACATTTTTTAGTAGGGGGTAGGTTGAAATTGCTCATACCATAGGAGGGGTGGCATAAAAATCCATAATTCATTGGAGATCTGACATAGGATCCACATTGTTTACCTTTTTTTAGGAAGCAACTATCCATACGCGCTAGAGCTTGATGTTGAAATATTGACACTATGCGAAAGTTTTTTAGGAATAGAAGTCATTCCACTATAGTACCCTTCTCATACATGTGCTAGATGTCTCACAGCCTTGAAATTTCAAATCCCAAGCATGCTACTTCTAGAGTAGCCTCAAGCCCACTTAGATTATGTTTTTTAAATAATTTTTCCATTAGAACCCCCACTAGAGCCCATATTTCCATTTGATACTGCAACAAAAAATATTTTTGCATATCTTCTAGAGTGGATTACCATTTATCATTTCTATCAAACTTATTTTTTTGATTGTCCCCTATTTTTCTTTCTCTTATCCCTTAAACAAAGACATAAAATAGTTATTATTACAATACTTATAATACTTATTAATGAGCAATGTTGAAGATTTGACATAATATTTTATATCAATTTTCAAAAATAGAAAATAATAATAAATAAATATCTTGACACTTGTCATTCCTTCTAAAGAAGAAAATATTTATCATTAATTACTAATTGATATGATTAGTATTTCCAAAAAATTAATTTAATTAAATAAAAAATGGTTATAAATAAAACATAAAAAATTATCTTTCTAGTTATTTTTTCTACTTTGCCTCTCCACTGTCTTGACGAACTCTTTTTCTATGTAAGATCATAGGACCCTTTTCCCAACTTATTATATATAAAAAAAAATTAAATATATATTTTTTCGAAGTATTGAATTGACTCATATGTCAAATAAATATCTATTTTTATTACTAAAAATAATATAAATATTATAAATTATTTTTAAAACTTTAAAATAAAAAATAAAATGATATCCCCTTTTTTAATAATTTGGAGGCGAGTGGATCACTACCTTTTTCTTAATATAGTAATAACAAAATATTTATGTAAGGCTTAACTACTAGAGGAAACTTTCATGGCTAGCATGAGGTTATGATTAAGAAGTATAAGGATGTTACATTATGCTCCCAAAAATCAAGGAGTGCTAGGCCTAGTATTTGAAGGCTTTAGTATTATAGAGGTAGAAATTAAACTAGTTATAAGGCCTTAAAGAAAAAATATTATAAAAAGTAGGGTTGATCTCACAATGTTAGGTTTAGACTAGATTATTATCCCTAGCCACCATTATAGCTAGGAAGTGGGTCATGCTTAGGGCCTAGTTATAGCAAGCCATGTCTCATAATAGGTTTTGTGAGATCAATGATTGATGTTTCTCAATTATAACATCCTTATATTCTCTTTTTGTAGCCATCACATTCTACACCTCTTGGAAGATTCAACACTTTTTAGCATAAATGGGATGCTCATTATATGGTGATGTCTATTTGTATTGGAGCAATTATGAGCCATTATTGGAATTTTTTAAAAATCTCCTAGTGGTTGGAGAGATCACAATGCATTAATTCCCAAGAGTTGGAAAAATTCGGTCAATTATTAATTTTGGCTAAGAATTCGAGATATTTTGATGCCTCAATAGCATTATTTGTAGGATACTTTGTTGGCAAGTTAATCTCTTGAAGTAGTGATTAATTTAAATTTCTTCAAATTTTCCTAAACTCATTGTGGTTTTTTGCTAAGCTTTCAACTTAGGCATCTATTGCTTTTTAAGGAATTCATGATGATGAGGGAATCTCCTTCTGGGATAATTTTTTTATTGTTGAGAATTAATCTATGGCGAGGGTGGTGATTTGGGATTTTGCTTTATTATTTGTGTTGACATGTATTTTATTTTTTGTTGTTGTGATGAGATCCCCACCGTGGTTACCAACCATATAGGTAGCTCCTAAAGAGCTTTGGTTGCCTTGAGAGGAACCATTAAAATTTATCTTCAAGAGGTTCAAGTGTGGATGATTTTACTTGGTTTCTTCTTACTTCCAAATTGAACTTATAACCTTTCCAAGTGCATTAATAGGGGGAAGAATAATTGATTAAGATCTACCTCTTCATGATTATATTTTCTAGTTTTTCTCTTGCTACTATGTTGACAAGTTTTGATACAACTATGTCTAATTTTTTGATGAAATAATCCCATAGTAGATCTTTCTCTTGGAAGAATTTTCAATTTCTTTCTTCCCATGTGTGTCATACTAGAAGTGGTGGGGGGAAGGTCCAAATGTTAGAGAATGTGTCTTGTTGGTACAAGAGAGGCTACAACTAGAACAATTGGAGGGTTTCTAGAAGAGCCCTTGACCATTAAAATTTGGCACACAATTATTATCAACATTTATGAGCCAATTAACAATGAATGAGAATGTGGTTATCCATTTCCTCTTGACATAGGCAAAGAATATATCTGCTTGGGCCAAGTAGTTCATGTCTTCTTTGTTTGTCCCATGTAAGAATCTTTCCTTGGCTGGAAAGCAAAAAAAAACACTTTTCCCTAAAGAAAGGATGATCTATTCCTTATTATTATTGGAGGAGAAACATTTTGATATCATCAACATAAACAAAAAGACTACTTAGATCTGACATTTAATTTAAATATAGATATATCAAGTTTTAGATTATAGATTAATATGCAACTATTTAAAAGTAATATAAAACATAAAATATTCACTGTACTTTTTGAAATAAAAACAAAATAAAAAGAACTATCAAAATAATGAATGATATCTTTTTCTAAACTAAAATTAAAAACTACATACAAAAATAAAATAAAATATATATATAACTTTTCAAACAAAAATAAAATAAAACAAATCTAAAATAAAATAACTATGATATCTCTTCCTGTTTTTTTTTTTTTCAAATGTATTTAAGATATTAATTATTTTCTAATTATATCAACAAACATAACAAATTGCACAAACTAAACCAACTGTAATAATAAATAACAAATACTAAATTTACTCGACATAAACTCCATATTCGTATTTCTTTTACTATCAATTAATTTCGAAATGAATTTGCAGGACTTAGTAAAGTCCTATTTTCCAATTTTATGCAAGTTAGCAGTAATTGGGTTCAAGTATCCACATATTTTCATAATTAATCTATCAACAATGTCTTGATCAGAGTCCCAGGATGGCACCACTCTCCGTGAAAACGAAATACCATAATGAAGCAGAGGCAACAATGCCACCTAGAACACAGATTATATCTAGACACCCTTCATTTCTCATGTTTGCCTCCTTCAATTTGCCCCTCCCCGTTCACTCAAGTGCTTTTGATAAGATGAAAAAATCTGGATCTGGTTATTGCTTCTTCTGCAACCCACACCTCTTTCGAGAATGAGCAGACTGTCTCTCCCATTAACCCAAGCTCCCATCGTGTCTACCAACCGCATGCTAAGCTCTGTGATCTTCAAACTATCCGAGAGTCTACACTTTATAACAAGCATACACTGTACAGACTTACAAGGCAATATGTTGTGAGCAGGTAATATGGAGCCGAAGGATATAACAAAGTCCCTATGAGAAACCCAATGACTCTGCTCAGACAAAGGCCTCCAGCTTGAAAGATTAGCTGCTTGTCCTGTTCTCTTGTTCACCATAATCCAGCTTAACGTAATATTTTCCGTCAACTGCTCCCAGAAATTCCAATCCTTCCTCACCTTCTCAAGTGTATCAATTTTTGGCATCCCATCTCCAGAGGTCTGATCCTCGTCTTCAAGACCATAAGAGTTAATGAGCTCCATTTTGAAAGGGCAGTTAGAGAACCAGCTGTCAAATTCGTCTTCAGCACAGGGGATGCCCCAGACAACTCTGGAGTAGATGGTCTTATCCTTGTATGCTACATCTACAAGTGACACAAAATCAGAGGGAACAGCATCAGACACCACCTTCACCTTATGCCTCTCGGAAGACTCATCATAAGCAATGACGGGCAAACAGCTTGCATAGAAATTTCTGAAGCTACCCAATGAAGAAGAGATGAATTTTTTGACATCTGAGTCCTCTGTGGAAGGCCAGAGAGAGTAGCATTTCTCTTCCCATATCTTCTCCTCTTTTGCTATGCACCAAAATTGTGACGACAAACAACCCGCACTTGCAAGTGTTATGCCATCCACACGGCCTAAGATTTCTGTGATAAGATCGCCGTTCAAACACACCATGTCTGTCCAGAATGCACAAAACTGAGAATCCTGAACTTCTGTTGTAATTTTGTAAAAGAATTGAGACTTGTAGGCTCTTCACAAAAGTGAATCTTGATCTCTATTTATACAAAATGCTGTAAGTTGTGAAAGCTATTTACAATTAGGTTAATGATGGAAACCTAAATTGAGTAGTTTCCAATGAAAGACCAAACGAATGCCACGTCAATCGCCTCCCTTATCACACAATCGTTGAGGATGTGGCATTTGACCCGGAACAGCAAATCGAAGATTTTTTTAATATTTTCATGGTAAGCTTGGATTAATCCTTGCAGATTGTCGCTTTCAATGTGCCTTCCACGTATCGTTCTTACCGAATACAATGATAATAGTTGTATGAAGAACGTGTTTTATTATAAACCATGTTAAAGCTACCTACAGGCTAAGGTCACGGGTTCAAATCCTTAGACGAGTCGCGTACGGTAAGCACTTGCTGAATTTAGTTTTCCAGTGTAATATTTAATGGCAACACGCTTCCACTTATCTTACCTTAGGCATTCAAGCAATGAGTAACACAGTTCCCACATTGGCCATCATTAAGAGAGATAATTATCTGGAATAATATATCATTTACGTTTTAGTTTAAGCCAAGGACACGCAACATTTTGGTCCCATTATCTGGCTCATACGTTCTTCCTGTGAGTTGTGTGGAGGGCATATCTGCACCTAGAAATAGAAATAGAAATAGATTATGATATATGTATGACTTAATGCGTGAAGGAAGAAACTCATGATGACATTCAATCTAAATATTACACTACCTGTAAATAGCTACATTTGATTTTGGGGAGGTGAACACTTGTGGTGGAATTCCATATTGCCTATAAACAGCTACACTAGTTTAAGGGAGCAGAAACTCTTTTTAAATTTTTTAATGGGTTTAATTTATTGTTTATTATTAATTATTTATTGTTTTCAATTGTTTATAGTTAAATTGTTTTTATTTGGTTTGGTATATATGTCAATTTTATATTGTCAAGTAAGTTAGTCAATACATAGGTGCTATTTTTTGTTTTTTTAAGTACTTAAAATTAAACATGTATATATCAAAAAAATTGATGATGATCTAATGATCCAATATATGATTATTAAGTACCATGAAATATTGAAAACTCTCTTTTCTAATTGATCATGACAAGGTTGAAGTGTCTAGCTAGTCTCTAGGACCTCCCCTTTTTCATTTTGTGTTTATTTGACCATTTGCTAGTAGCCTATTGCTTCCTACTGTTTCACAATCTAGTTTTTGCCCTTAACTAGTGTGTTTTCCCTTTTTGCTTTACTTCATCCCTTTGAAAAGTCAACATTTACCTTAACAAATGAATTACTAGCAAAGGGGAAAACCCACTTGTTTTTCTTGAGTATGTCTTCTTCTTCTTCTTCTTCTTTTTTTTGATGATAGATTACTAATAAAAAAAATACATCATAGATATCTGCTCATGACTTGACAAAATTTTGTGTTCATTTGCCTTGTAGAGCTTTTACAAAAAAGAAAAGAATTGTAGCTCCCCCTTTTAAGGTTCTATTTTTGAGAATAGTAGTCATGCATTACAAGTTTCAAAAAAATTGTATCCTAATTCTCAAGCTTCTAAAGTTAACACTTTCACTGTAGGTATCCATGTTATTTCACCCCGATGGAGGTTCAACTGTTGAGTTTTCTTCGTTTGATCCTACCACTTCCATTATGAATTCTTCTCCCTAGTTTACATGAAAACTTGGTCATCTGAGAAATCCAAGGTCATTTTGTAGGGTTTGAACACTACACTTTTTGTTATACTTCTTTTCAAACTCCAAGTAGTTCTTCAGAAAAGGTATGTTGTCTTCTTTGTTGAAGGGGTAGTGTCGCATATTCGATGTCATCTTTGTTTACATCAACCTTCCCACCTTTCAACAACTTGAAAAATTTATCTTTAGATATCTTCATTGTCACTATAACCTACACAAACATATGAAAAAACATGAATCTTTTAACAAACTTAGTAAGTGCTCTCTTTTAGCCTTGGAACCATTCCTCATTTCTTTCCTTCCAAAGAAACCACAATATTTTAGTAGATAAAAAAAGACAAAATAAATTACAAAATTTATCCAAACCTTCTATAAAATCACATAGAATTTCCTATCATTTAACCATACCTAAACCCCCCTACCTTCCAGGTCTACACATAACATATTCTAGACTTCTTTAGCAAAAAATAATTCAAAGAAAATATGCTTAACAATTTCAAGTTTCCTGCACATTTCATAGATGTCCACACTATTGGAGGAGATAAAATAATGAAGTTTTTGCAATATAAGCATCCATGTAAAACATGCCTTCTTTGGTTTTGCTATATTATTCCACAAAATTTTTAAAATTTTGCACCACTTTTTATCTCCAATTTCAAGATTCCAATTTTTTTTGAGTAATCATATCCTAGGGAATATCTATAGATTTACACACAAGTTTATGATTCATTTTACTCAATTCAATTCCATCTATCCATTTATAATTTTCTAAACTACCATTTACAACCTCATATACTACTAGAAAATAACACTTCTTACATGCTTCCCTAGGCATAGAATATGTTCTCCAATTGGATGGAGGCAATTTGAACTTTGTACTAAGGGAGGTCCATATTTTTAAATGATTATTGAAAAGAATATATTTGAAGCATTTAATACCTTTCTTGCTCCAACTTTCATAGAGCACCCTTGTATATAATGCTACAGGTTTTTCTTTGTGATATATGTTCCACCATATTGAGCTATTGAGATAGACTTTATTTTTGTAGTTTTTTAGACATATCAATATTTTTTTTTATCAAATTTATAACTTGTTCCCAAGCCTTCCATATGATTTTAAACACATTGGATCTACCAACTTGACAATAGGAAATTTACCAAATAATAGGTTAGTGAGGGGGAGTTGCCTCCATATTTTAGCCTTTTTTTAGACTGCAAATTAAATGTTATTCCTTATTAGGACCTTCTAGCATTCTTTTCCTTTTAGTTCTTTGAAACTCTATTTGAAAACAAGAGAGATTCCTTTTTTTTTGTATTTTAATCCTAAACATCCTTCACACTTATTCAAACAACATTCCCACATGACGGCATGTTTCTTTTTCCATCAAACTTGAGAAATTATCCAATTTTTTATGTATTTAATTTATTTGATAGCTACCAAACATCGATACAAAGTAGTAAAGATTATACAAAGAAATTATTTTTTTACACACTTGTATCCTACCAACCAAGGATAGGTATTGATTACTTGGTATCTAACCTATTTACTTGGGCCTCCCCATTGAACTTTGTATTTGGTAAAAAAATTTGAGGTACTATCCCAACTTAGCATTATAGAATTTTCCTTAGAAATTTTTATCTCTAAGGTTGCACAAAATAAATTCAATTTATACATTAGATTTTTAAAATTTTTCTCTTTCAATATTAACAAATAGGGTAGTGTGATCTGCAAATTGGATGTTTATGATATCTTCTTCATTAGGTAAGGTTAATCCTCTAATTTTGGTGCTTTCATTTGAATCCCTCAAGACATAAAAAAATAGCATGTGAAGCAACACCAAATAGGGCAAGGGAAAGAGGGCACCCCTATCTTATAGATCTATATAACACATGAATTGTTTTTATAATGATCCATTTATATCTACTTGTGCAACTACATCCTTCATTAATGTTTTTACCATTTGATAAAATTCATCTAGGAATCCAAATTCTTCCAAATCCATCATTATAAATGGTGATTCAACCCTATTATATTCCTTTTCAAAGTCTAATAGGAACATTCCTATACTTTGATTTGAACACCTTGCCCACTCTATTGCCTCCTAGCTTGATATAAGGTTCACTGTGATATATCTTCCTTTTATGAACCTTGTTTGAGTACTATTGGTGTAGGATGGAAGGATGCTTGCTAGCCTCAATGCCAATACCTTTGCTAGAATCTTTTACATTTAGTAAAGTAATTGGTCTCCAATTTTTAATTTGGGCTTTGTCTACTTCTTTGGGAAGAAGTTTAATTATACATTTAAAATTACATCATCTCATAGGGAGCCCCTTTTAGTGGCTTCATTGTATACTTGTTGTGTCACCAAAAAATGTATAGTTGACATTTTGATGCCCACTTGAGTGTTTCTAATGGACTTTGGCTTGATTTTTCTTGGGTTTAATGTTGTAATGTAATAAAAAAATTCACATTAGGTCCTAAACATTCAAATTATGGCATCTTGTGAAGGTGTTGTGGAGGGTTGTAAGACATTTCTACACTTTTCTAGACTCTATTCATTACAATTCACCTAAAAATCACATTTTCATCACTTATTAAGTCCTATTTTGAAGTGTTGTAAAGTCTTGTAACAAGATTTCACACTTTTCTAGGCTTAATTTCACTATTTACACCTTTCTTATGCTTTATTTGACCCCTTAATGTACTTCCCAACCATTTTCGAGTGTTTTTTTGAGAACATTCCCATTGGACAACTTTTAATGCCCCAAAATTCCTGACACCCACTCAATTTGCTTATGTGAGACTAAGTCACCAATAGGGGCAACTTAGTCCTTTTTGGCACAAAACTCAAAATAATTTTAAAATTCTAGTGGAAATTTGTCCTCTAACCCTTGAGGTTGGCCTGTGATATGTTACTTTCAAGAAATTTTAATGCGTCAAGTATAAAATAAGTGTTTTCTCTCATTTACATCTCTACAAATCTTCTCATTCGTCTCTCAATTCACGAAGCATTTAATCAGAGTTGTCATAAGTAATCCAAGCATTGCTCAAGTCAATCCTATTAGATTAGTTCATTTGCATATCTTTCATATTTTGAGGCATGAAAGGTGTGAGTAAGTTTATTAAGGGAATTTGCATGTTATCTATTTATCATACTCTTTTCATTTCATTTCATTGTTTAGGGTTTGATTATGATTTAAGTGGGATTTGA
The DNA here is from genome assembly GCA_007258455.2 of Sequoia sempervirens. NCBI lineage: Eukaryota > Viridiplantae > Streptophyta > Pinopsida > Cupressales > Cupressaceae > Sequoia > Sequoia sempervirens. The sequence continues at coordinate 9,507 of VDFB02353852.1, forward strand.
CCAAGGCAAACCCCTATTCTCTAACCCTCAACCATTTTCCCCCTTTTGCATGTGTGTTTGTAGACTTTTGTATTCAGATTTATCAAGCAATTAGGTGTTGAAAGGTGGTCAACAAGTATACAAAGTCAATCAATTCAACACAACCCTAGTTCAAGCTTGGAGAGAATTTCTATCCCATTTTTTATAGAATCAAGTATGGACACCTATCAGAAAAGAAAGGGCAGACCCGAGACTTCAAGATTCTATCCTAAATTTCTTGAGATTTGTAGGAGGACAAAGTCACCACTAGTGGTGAATTAGTTCCACTTTTGGGCCTAAAAAAATGGTTTTGGCATTTCTGGATACCCATTTGTTGAATTTCCCACCACTATTCTAGGTAGAAGTTTCGAGAAGCTGGGACTAGGTCACCCCACCTAAGCGTCAGGAGATAATCCAGTTCTGTTTTCGGTCGATTTTTGGGACCAGGAGATCTGGGCCTTCAGGCTTTTGGATTCAGAACATATCCTGCTTTGTTGTGCTTTGTTTAGGACGGCACCGGGCGGAACTGCCACTAAAATTATGGCGCCAGCGCTTTGTTTTCCAGGACGTCCTTCAAGTTGCTGATTTTGGAATTTTCGAACAAGTTTTCTGAATTGGGCGCAATGCTATAATTCCTTGGGCTTTTGATGGCTGCCCGTTTTAATTCTTTCAACTCCTTTCCTCCCCAGAAGCTAGGAAGGAGCTGGCGGCCAGGGAATTCATTCAAAGTCCTTCATTTGCATTTGGTGACCTACTCATTTGGTTATTACTGTTTGAAAGTACGCTCTGGTTTCGTTTTGCGTGCATAATCGCCAGTTGAAATGGTGTGGGGTTTCAGCGCACCATTGCGATGAGTGAAAGAAAGCTACTTAAGATTACTTATTATTGCATCCGTTTTGCATTACAAAACCTGAAACCTCTACGATTTACAATACCTTAAGTTACATTTTCGCCATCACGAAGGAACCATAAATTACATTTAAAGATTTAAAAACAAAAAAAACATTAGTGGGACTAAATCACCACCCTGGGCAACTTAGTCCTTTTGCATATTTTGCACCACATTTTTTGGTAATTTCTGGGTATTTTCTATACTTCTATTTTTTGGTACTGCATCTCTATTTCAGTTTTATAGAATTATTGCTTTTCATATTATATTTTCCCTAGATTGCATAGCATTTGAATTCACCCTATCTTTTTGTGGTACTTGTATGAGTGTTTGGTGCCTCATTGATAATACTTTAGTGAGACGAAGTTCTAGACTCATGGCTTCCTGTGATAACACTTTCATTATGGACCTTAGGATCTCAAGAGCTCCTATTCCTGGTATGGACAATGGTACATTATGAATGAATACTACCATTCACATGCCTTAACCTTCCCATCCTATGCATGTTGACACACAAACTAGTGCTATTCCGCAAGACAAGATGATTAGCATTCACAAAGTTTTTTCACATTTACAACAAGACTTATCCCTTGAAAAAATTTCCACAACTGCCATACCTACCATTGAAAACCTTCATCATTTAATTGAAAGTGATGGTGGCTTACAAGTTATGAAGAGAATTGCTAAGATATACAACAAATATATTCCTTCTACATCCCAACCAACAAACATTGTTGTAAGCCAAGGAGGATCTCACATTCCTCCCCCTTCAACCATAGCATCCATACCCACTTATACCACTCCTAAAGTTACAACAACCATGCAACAGGTTAGTCATGTGACTCCTCCTTTCATTATTCCAACTAGCATCCCTAGTTCTTTTGTGGCATCAAATATTCCTTCTTCCACATACACCCCTCTTAGTGTCCCTTTCACTTCCCCTAATATTACATACACTCCATCACCATTTTCCCTTCCACCTCATACCACTTACATCGATCCCATCCTTACACAACTCTTTAACATAGTCTCATCCATGCAACAACAAATCTCCACCATTAGCCAAAGTCAGAATGCTCCATCCACATATCATGTTCGTAGAAGTCCATTATCCCTTGAGATATTATGCACACAAATGCCACAAGGAATTGAAATGCCTAGGTTTGAGAAATACAGAGGTAAAGGAGACCCTACTAATCATTTCAATGCTTATACAACCTTGTGTAGTGACTTGTCCTGGATGATAAGCTGTTAGCCAAAATTTTTCCCTAAGACCTTGAAGGACACTACATTGGAGTGGTTTTCAAACTTACCTAATCATTCAATCCGAACGTTCAATGAATTTGTGGATGCTTTCATAAGTCATTTTGAATTTCATACGACTCCTAAAAAGACAATGGCTGATTTAATGAGATGTAAAAAAAATTGACTAAAAAGTAACTGACTTCATTTCACGATATCATTCCTTGTATGCTCACATTGATGTCAAGATCCATGATTTGAATCTGCAAAAGATTTTTATTGAAAATTTTCACACTCACCTTTAGGATAAGTTAACTATGATGAAATTTCCTTCGTTCATGCATTTATGCACAACCCTTTTTGATTATCACAATTCGGTTTCTAGTCGTGACTCAAAGTCCACTTCTAATCGAGTTGAGAAGCCTAAGCGAAACAACCAAAATAATGCACAAAACTTTAGAAAACCAAACCGAGGCTTTTTACAATTCAATCAGCCTTCTCCACAACCAACCCATCCAGTTCCAAATCAAGTGGTAGCTATTAAAGCATTGATACCTATGGGGATCCGAAGAGACAATTTACCCCCTTACCTGATACTCTCCATAATACAATGAATCAATTTCTCCAGCAACAAATGATCACTTTTCCTACTGTTAAACCACTTGATACCACCAAGCCTTTACCACCTACCTTTAAAAAAAATGCTTATTGTCATTTTCATCGCCAAAATTGACATGACACCAAACAATGTAAGCATCTCAAACACTTAGTTCAAGACCTCATTGATTCAAGTCGTCTATCTATTGTGGGTGTCAATGATCAAGGCAATAAGTCTATTGCACCCCCTAACTAGAATTTACAAATCTTTACCAATCCCATGCCTAAACATAATGTTTCATTTGTCAAGGCTAGTGAACCTTCAAACCCTTAGGTGATGAACATTGATACAAATAATGAACAACCTAATATTACTCCAAATGTTACCCAAGTTAATCCTATGGATGAACTTGTGGGTGTGATAGACATTATGCCTCATAAGGGACCAACCAAAAAATCTCTTGATATTACTTTTTCTTCTTATGATATACTTAAAAAGCTTCCTGATGGTCCTCTTTACATAGTTGGTCAAATCTATGATAAGCCTACCAATGGAATATTAATAGATCCTACATGTGGTGAGAATGTGATCATGAAAGAGTTTTTAGTATTACACGATCTATATAGAGATGATTATAACAAGCCAACTGCATGGATTAAAACACATACTAGTTTTGCATGCCCTACGATTAGATCAATCGTACTCCCATTATAGATAGGACCCAAAACTTTGGATGTAACATTTTATATTACTCCACAATCGGATCAGTTTCATCTATGGCTAGGTCATCCCTTTCTTTGTTCGATGAATGTGGTCCCCTTAGTTGTTCACAAATGTTTAAAGTTTCCACATGGAAATGAAATATTTACCATACACCATAGTGGCTTTAATCCATTATAATCCAAAGGTAATTTTTCCTTAGAATCCTTTTGGCTTGAACCTATGGAACCCATCACCCCCTGTAAAGATTTCTCTTCCATAGCCTATCAAAAGTTCAAAGCCAAATGAATAACCGAATTGTCTCTTCGTAACATGTCCTTGTCTACTTCCACTCCTCCTACCTTAGATGAAACCATGCTTCAGCTTGAGTCCGACATTGAATAAAAAATACAACCTCATGAGCACCCAACCTTAGACACTTCCCCTCCATTGATTAAATGCCAAAGAGAAAATGAAACAAATCTCTTCATTCCTCCCCGCATTAAACAAGTGTATAAAGATAAAGAGAAATTGATTGACCCGTCTTATTTGGTTTCTTCCATTCTTCCTCCTCTAGAAGAAAAGGAACCTATGATGGATCAACCCGATCCTACACCTCAACAAATTCAAAATAAAATTAAAATAAACCGTAGTGCTAGGGAGCATAGACATCATCATAGTCTCCTCGCTCATGAAATACAAAACCAAAACAATAAATAAAACCAACCTCTACCTTTGATAGAAGTAGTAGATGATCACCCTCTTCCTCCAAACCCACCACAAGATACCACAGTTTAGCCTTCACAACAAAATGAACCAATCCAACAGTCGTAGCTTTTGATACATCCTTCATTAGAAATAACATCCTCCTATCACAATCAACCTTGATGATGATGATGAAGAGATAACAAAAATAGATGAAGAAGTGCATAATGATCTAAACTCTTTATTTTCGTCTACCATGAGCTTAAATGATAAACCTTCTCAACCAAGTGAATAACTTGGTACATCTCCTAGTTCGACACTTGCAATTCTTCCTTTGGACAGCCAATCACCCGCGCAATACACTGAACATGATTGGGAGGCAAATGACTTTTTAGATGGTTGACTTGCATTTTCCTTACTAGTCTTTTATATTCATTTTCCTTTTTCTTTTTCATTTTTCCTTTTTCTTTGATTGTATGTGCATATTGTGTTCCCCTGTAACGTGCGTTTGATGTTTTTTCTCTCTTTGTACACTTCCTCTATTTGTACCTCTATTCTTCTATATGTTGTACTTTATCTTTTCATTTTCTCTTTTGTTTTGTGTTTTCATTTTGTGGATGACACAAAGCATTGAGATGCCCTATGTCTCTTCCATGTTGACCCAATCGGTCCCTTTTCCTTTTTACTTTGTCTTTTTTTTCTTGTGTTTTTCCTTTTGGGGATGACACAAGGCATCGAGACCACAATGTCTCCTTCATGTTGACCCAAAATATTTTCCTTTTCTTTCACCCTTTTCATTTTCTTTTTGCTTGTGTTTCTCCTTTTGGGGACGATGAAAGGAATTAAGACCACAATGCCTCTTCCATAAATGAACTTTTTTTCCTTTGTTTTCACTCTATTTGTGTCATTCTTCCAGTTCTGTGTGCTCTGGGGAATGATGTTAGTTCTGAGTTCTTTCATAAAAACATTGCAGCAATGAACATACTGACCCCAAATCCATAGATCCCTTATGTGTTTGGTGTGTTCCTTTATGGGGGGAAACTCCCTTTCTTTTATTTTCTTTTT
>VDFB02353853.1:0-14725 GCA_007258455.2 Sequoia sempervirens
CTTCCGAGATATCCGAGAGATCCTGGGACATCTGGTGGTGGTACTGATACTGGCGCGAGACCTGCTCCTTCTGGTGGGAGCACCACTTGAGATTATTTGTGTACCCTTTGAGAGACATATACAGCCATTTTTGACATGATGTTATTTTTATCCTTTTCAGACTTCATTGTATACTTGACATTTGATGAGATATATATGTGCAGCGGTTTGATTGATCCATGATATGTTCTATATGATTTATGTGATGGATGCATTGATTTTATGATGTTTCTAAATGTGATGGATGCATTTTAGGTTTTATGTTTTATGATGATTTATTTTACTAGCCTGTATGGATGCATTAATGATGATGTGATATGATATTGATGATGTATTTCTTTTCTTAATGAGATGATGAAATGTAAATGAATGATGTATGAATGAAATGTAATGATGTATGATATATGAGATGTAAATGAATGATGTATGGATGAAATGTAATGATATATGATGAAATGTAAATGGTGTATAATGAAAATGTGAAACGAATGATGTAAAAATGATGTATATAAATGAATGATGTATAAATGAAAATGAATGATGTATATAAATGAATGGTATATGAATGTGAATGATGTATATAAATGAATGATGTATAGATGAAAATGAATGATGTATATGAATGAAATGTAAATGAATGGTGTATGAATGTGAATGATGTATATAAATGAATATGAATGATGTATAAATGAATATGAATGATGTATATGAATGAAATGTAAATGAATGGTGTATATAAATGAATATGAATGATGTATAAATGAATATGAATGATGTAAAAATGGAAATGAATGATGTATAAATGAATATGAATGATGAATGAAATGTAAAATGTAATGATGTATAAATGAAAAATGAATGATGTATGGATGAATATGATGTATGAATGAAATGTAAAATGTAATGATGTAAATGTAATGATGCAAGTAAATGTAAATGAATGAATTTGTAAATAAATGATATATGAATGATATGTAAATGAAATGATGTATGGATGTATGATGTATCTAATGAAATGGAATTGAATGATGTAACATAACGTGCATATGATGTCACGAAATGAGATGTTTATTGTGAATTTTATGATGAGATGAAGAAATGATCTTATATGCATGCCGTTATGAAAATTGCATGTGTCAAGTATACTCAATCTTTAATAAGAAAAGATAACATCGTTTGTGAATGATCCATTGTAACTTGTGCCACCAATACTCTGCAGATGTATTATTATGAATGCAATCTATGTTAACCATGCAAATGCCTATTTTATCAATGCAAACCTAAGTGTCATTTCAATAATCCTTTTATTCTGCTTTGTATCATCACTGAGCTTTATTTTAAAATGTTGAAAGTTAATACAAGCATCAATGATATGAGATAGACCAATGATGACCTGAGTATTTCTTTCATGATTTTGATATTGCAAGCGAACACAAGCATCATGGTATAAGATAGACCAATGATGACCTAAGCATTTCTTGCGTAAACAAACAAGAATTAATCATTTTCTTAAGTGAATTGGAATGTCATCCATGATACTTGGTAGAGCACTTCCTGTGAAAATTCACAAAATAATAATGACTAACTCACAAACAGCAAACAAAGAAAAGGTATCATTCTTCTTCCTTACTTCTCTAGTTCAATACATCATCGAGTAGCTCCAAAGAAATGATAAGCAAATGATAAAATGAAAAACACAACAATTCAAATTCTACTTAATGTATTTTCAAATCATTATTCAGATTAGATCATTAGTGTTTGGGATGTGTGTGCTGATGTGTGCATGATATTCCTAGATGTTTGACCAAATGATGTGACCTAAAAGACCTATCCTAGGGGTCTCGGGGACTGATCAAAGATTAGTCTTGCCTACGTTATACACGCAGAGACCACGTAGTTCGACTGACATAGACTCCACTTTTGACTGATGTAGACTCTATTTTTTTGTTTTTGATTTTATGATGTTTTTGGATTTTGATTTTCTGATGTTTTTGGATTTTGATTTTCTGATGTTTTTGGATTTTGATTTTCTGATGTTTTTGGATTTTTGATTTTCTGATGTTTTTGGATTTTGATTTTCTGATGTTTTTGGATTTTTATTTTCTGATGTTTTTGGATTTTTATTTTCTGATGTTTTTGGATTTTGATGTATTGCCACTTGATGTTGTCATGTTTGACTACCTTTCCATGTAAGCTGAAAGTCTATTTGTACCAGATAACACTAGGATGTTTCCCCCAAGCCAAGGTAAAACATGGTATCTCCGCTATGATATGGATAGTGATAATGATTATCTCAAATGATAGATGGAAATGATATGAAAGGAAATAATCATAACAAAACTGTACCTAATAGATAGAGGAGTTTGGTGAAAATCACAAGTAACGCCTGTTTGCCAGGTTTTCATCACTTGTTTTTATTGTGTCCTCTTTCCTTTTCTTTTGTATTTTTATTTTTATATATTTTTTTTGTTTTTCTCTCTTTTCTATCATCATGACGCCTGTTTGCCAGGTTTTCATCAAGACAACTTTATTGACCATGCACTATATATCCTCAAGTGTAGAATCGCCTGAGATGAATGTTGTTCATGGGCTCCTCCAACATGTCTCCTTCTGGTGTAGACAGTCGGTATGCTCCTGATCCATAGACTGATATGATGACATAAGGTCCTATCCAGTTAGGTTCAAACTTTCCCTTTTTTTCTCTGTCTGCTTGATTTCTAGGGTTTCCGTAGGACCAAGTCTCAATCTGAAGACTCTGAAGCTTAACCCTCGTTGCAGTTCTAAGACATTCTTTGTTGATAGGTTGTCAAATGATTGACAGCTTGTTGTCGATGTTCATCAAGTAGCTCTAATTCTTGAAGTCTAGAGATCATGTAATCCTCATCTGAAATGAGTCCCTTTAGTGAAACTTGAAGGGATGGAATTTCTACCTCGATAGGTAATATTGCCTCTGATCCATAGACAAGAGCATATGGTGTAGCTCCTGTTGGTGTTCTAATGCTAGTCCTATAAGCCCAAAGAGCAGGGTTAAGCTGAGCGTGCCAAATCACGCCCTACCTCGTCCGCAGTTTTCTTGAGAATTTTTAGGATTGTTTGTTGGAAGCTACCTTTTATCCATTACCTTGAGAGGGTATCTGAGGGTTGGCGATGTTTGATGAAACTTTCACCGCACGGTTCTTGGGCGTCTTGGTTCTTGAAAGGCCTGCCATTATAAGTGATGATTGGCTGGTATCCCATATCTACAAATGAGATAATTAAGTATGAAGAAAGATGATCTTCGGTGATTGTGGTTAAGGAGCGCACCACCCATTTGTAAATGCATTTGTTGTGATAATAATGAACTTGTGTCCATTAGATGAAGATGGGTTAATTTTCCCTACCAGGTCTAATCCCCACTGACAGAAAGGCCATGTAGTTGCAAATGGATGTAGCTCCTGTGCCGGTGCATGTATAAGATTGCCATGGATCTGGCACTTTGGACATCTTTTGACAAACTGATAAGATTCTTGTTCCATGTGTGGCCAGTAATACCCCAAACGAAGGAGTTTCTTGGCTAAGGATAATCCACTTGAATGTGTACCACAAATTCCTTCATGGACCTCATGTAAAGTTGAAGCGGATTTGTTATGTTCTAAACAACGTAAAAGAGTACCATCTAGGCCTCAATGGTAAAGGGTGTCAGCAATAATGGTATGTTTGGCAGATTGGCATATGAAGTTGCGCTTTTGGTTGCGAGAAAGATCTGGCGGTAAGATATTATCCTTTAGATAAGTATAAATGTCTCCATAAATGGAAGATTGGGTACTATCCAAAAGGCTTATGGTTTGGGATTTGGGATTTGCGTATGTAGGATTTGCTACTTGTTCTACAATAAATCGATAACGATCTTGTGTTTCAGGCATTTGTAGAAGAGATGCTATTGTGGCCATGGCATCTGTTGCTTTGTTCTCTGATCTTGGTATCTGCTCAAATTTGATTTCTATGAAGTATTTTCTTAGGTCATCTACCAGCCTCTTGTATAAAATCAGTGTGTCATCCTTAGTTTGGTAATCATTGTTGACTTGATAGATGATTAACTGGGAGTCACCATACACCTGTAGTTCTGTGATTTTCCAGTCAATAGCCATTTTAATTCCAAGGATCAAAGCTTCATATTCAGCCACATTGTTAGTGCAACGGAAGGTAAGCTTGTAAGATCGTGGAATGGTGTGCCCAAGAGGTGTGACAAATAAAATTCCTGGCCCTAATCCATGTTGTGTGTAGGATCCATCGAAGTAGAGTTGCCATGGCTGTGTTGTAATGTTGAGGATATCTGCATCAGGAAATTCCATGGTCATAGGATGACCGTCTGATAATGGAGCTTCTGCTAATTGGTCGGCGATGACTTGTCCTTTGATAGCTCACCTTTCAACATACTGAATGTCAAACTCACTGAGGAGCATGACCCACTTTGCCAACCTTCCGTTAAAGCTGCTGCTTTCGGTAAATACTTGAGAGGATCAATTTTGCAGCGAGCTTGATTGTGGTGAGGCATATAGTGTCGCCAATTTTTGTGTTGCAAATACTACTGCTAAGCATGATTTTTCAATGAAGGTGTAGTTTACTTCATGTCCATTGAGTGTCCTGCTGATATAGTATATAGCCTGTTCCTTTCCTTCTTTATCCTCTTGTGCTAGCAAGGCTCCTAAAGAAATATCTGTTGTTGCGATATATAGCAACAATGGCTTGTCTTCATTGGGTGGTACCAAGATTGGTGGTGTCATCAAATAATGCTTGATTTGGTTGAAAGTATTCTCACACTGTTCATCCCATTTAAAAGACACATTTTTATGCAAAAGATGGTTGAATGGATGACACCGATCTGCTAGTTGAGAGATGAATCTTCTGATGGACTGTAGTCGGCCTTGTAGAGATCTTAATGTACTAATATTCTTAGGAGGTGGCATTTCCATAATGGCTTTAACTTTTGCTGGATCTACTTCAATGCCTTTTGTAGAAACTATGTATCCCAGGAGTTTTGTTGATGTTACTCCAAAGGCACATTTCTTAGGATCCAATCTGACTTTGAATTTTTCCAACCTGTCAAATATTTTGGCTAGTATCTCTAGATGTCCTTCTCTGGTGTAAGATTTGGCTAAGATATCGTCCACATAGTCCTCCATGAAGGTGTGCATCATGTCGTGGAAGATTGTTGTCATAGCTCGCTAGTATGTAGCTCCTGCATTCTTTAACCCAAAAGGCATGACGTTCCAGCAAAAGGTGCCCCATGGACATGTAAATGCTGTCTTTTCTTGGTCTTCAGGAGCTATCTTGATTTGATTGTATCCTGAAAATCCATCCATGAGTGATAACATTTGATGGCCAGCTATTAGATCTACAATCATGTCTATGTTTGGCAAAGGAAAATCATCCTTTGGACATGCTTTATTTAAGTCCCAAAAATCTGTACATATTCTAATGGTGTTATCTGGGTTTGAAACAGGTACAATGTTGGATATCCATTCTGCATAATCAATAGATCTGATAAACCCAGCATCTAGTAGTTTCTTCAAATCATTTTTGACTAATAATGCAACATGTGGATGCATTTTTCTCAGCTTTTGTTTTACTGGTTTAGTGCCAGCTGGTAAGGATAAGTGATGCATAATGAGATCTGTGTCTAAGCCTGGCATGTTAGAGTATGACCAAGCAAAATTGATGTATCGTTCTTCAAAGAATTTGATAAAATCTGGCTTTTCTGTATCTGTCATGGATGCGGCCAGGTGTAGTATTCTTGCTGTCTCTGCTGTGCCAATATTAATAGACTGTGTGGGTTCTATCAACACTGATGATCTTTCATGGTAATGTTGTGGGAGGATGTCAAACCTTCCATCCTTTGGTGCCTCAATGAGGTTTTCACCATTGGATGCGTTCTTTGTTTTTACTATTTTAGGATCTAATATTGCCATAGAATGGTTTTCACCATTAGATCCATTATTGATTTTCATATTTTTTCAACTGGAAGGCTTGGCATCCTCCTGCCTAAAAGCATCGTTAAAAGAAGTATTGGTAGAACAAGTATCAGATTCCTCACAGCAAAGGTAGTTGATAATGGCAGAATCATTGTTAAAGACAGGGAGATCAATAGGGTGTTGGGGTTCCCATTCGATAAGCTCAAGATGTAGTAAAGGCAACGAATCATTAGATGGGTTGAGGTCAGCGATTGTGAAAGCTCGGACGGAAATGTCATCTAGATTGTTAGTGGTTATGTCGAGGCCTACAAAGGTATTTTCTTCCACATCATTTATCTCAATCGATGTCCGTTCATCTTCACTTGAGTCATCGAAGTTTTGTGTTTCAAAGACAATAGGATTAAAACTTGAGCTTTGACCCTCCTCGAGTTTGGGGGCATACTTTTTGATAATGTCGATCTGAATATCTTCATATGAAACGTTTGATAAGTTGTCCCACTCATACTCATTTGAATCTGTTTCAGAGTTATCTCTTATTTGAAGAATACTTTCTACAGTTTTATTGGTGATTTCTGCTCTTGCTTTTTCTATGTATCCTAGTCCAGTTCTGCCATTTTGCTGAATTGCGAGGACTTGGATTGGTTCTATTACACTTTGTTTCCCTCGATCAAGAGATCCTTGTTCTGCTGCATATCCTAGTCCTGTTTTATCCTTATGTTGGAGCGTAAGAGGCTGGATTGGTTCTGTTATGCCTTGTTTCCTTAACCCAAGGGGTCCCTATCCTGAATATCCCATCTTCTCCAAAATAGTTTTTCCTTTTCCATATTGATTTGTCTCTATGATGTTACTTGTGGAAGTGGAAGCTTCCTCATCCTTATAAAGCCAATTTAGTATGGCCTTGTCTTCTGATTCTTCATCTAAGCTTCCAGCTTTTACAAATCTACCATCTAATGCTGTTGTAGATTGTTCTGAATTGTGGGTGTTTGTAGATGGCTGCCCATACATTTGTAAGGAGGGTAACATTTGTGATAGATGAAATGAGTGTCCAACACCATATTCACTTATTCCTTCGTCATTTATCTGTACTTCTTTGGTGAATTGATGTGAGAGTGGAGCTAATTGTTCTTCAACATTTGAAGGGTTAGATTGTGTCACCCTTATCTCTTGTGATTTTTGTTGTTTTGGAAGCCACTTTGATATGAAGTTCTGTTGTTGCTCACCATCTGATGTGCTAACTTCTCTATTGTGAGGTATGAATGTATCCTGAGATGTCTTCAATGTATGGCAAGCTTGGGTGTCATTGTAGTCTGCTGTGATTGTTACCTCCTATCCATTGACGAGAAATTTTAGGCATTGATGATAGGTAGAAGGTACTGCTTGCATATCATGGATCCAAGGATGTCCCAACAGTATGTTGTATGCCAGTTCCCTATCTAGGACTTGGCAAACCACTTTTTGGACAATAGGTCCCACTTGAATGGGTATTATGATCAACCCTTTAGAGGACCTTTCTTCTTCATCATATGCTTTGATTGTGATTTTTCTCCTTGTATCAATGGCTTCATCCGAGTATCCTAGTGCACGAATCAATTTTAAGGTACAAATATTTAAACCAGCCCCTCCATCTATCAGGACACGCTTTACACGGTGTTTATGAATGAGGACTTCAATGTGAAGAGCGGAATTATGTGGATGGGTGAGTGACACATCATCATGTTCAGAAAATGAAAGGCAATGAGGTGCAGATAGATGTCCCACCATAGCTTGGAACTGACACACATCCAAATTGTTAGGTACTGTGGTTGATACAAGAGCTTGTTCAAGAACCTCTTTGTGTGATGGGGAAATCTTTAAAAGTTCCAAGATGGATATTTGTGCCGGTATTTTCTACAATTGATTGATGAGATTATATTTATTAGAGGGAGGATCCACATATGGGGATGATATTGATGCTCCTTTCAATATAACTTTGGATTGTGCCCTTGTTGTGGCATTTACTGGTTGGTACTCTAGTTTCCCTTTGAGTGTGATGACGTTAATTTGGTTTTCAGATTTGTCCATATGTTGTACCAAATTAGTAGATGTAATGTCATTGTTCCAATTGATTTGATTGCATAACTCCTCATCCTCCTTGGTGGCAGAAAAACAAAGGATTGTTGTGTCATAAACATAACCAACATTCTTGCCTTTGGTGTTTGCGGAAGAGGATTCTCCCTTTTGATAATTGGGTAGAGGATTTTTGAACGTCGTATGATCTTTGTTTGTTTGGTGTTCCTCTACAAATACTTTCTTTTGATCTATGAGGTCTTGTACCACATGTTTTAATTGCCAACAATTTTCAGTCATGTGGCCTTTATTTTGATGGTAGCGACAGTAATGTAAGTCATTCCACCATGATGGTTTGACTTGAGGGTCCCAATTTCTAGCCTCTTGTACTTGAATGAGTTTTTCATCTAAAAGTTCTTTGAGGACTGATTCCAATGATTTCCCTAACGGTGTGAATTTTCATTTATTGGAGGGTCGTTGGAATGATTGGGTTTTTGTTTCTCCACTGTTTTGAGTATTTCCTTGATCACTACTTTGTTTGACATTAAAACCATTGTTTTGTTTGTTTGTAGTGGTTGGTGTCAAGGTGAATACTGGTTTAGGTGCGTGTGTATCGATCATGGTATCATTATTCTTGTTCTTTTACCAAAATCTTGGCTTTTCATTGTTGTTGTTAGAGGAATTGTTATTGCTTGAACCTTCAATGAAGTGTTTGATTGTTCCTCTTTTGATGAGAGCCTCTTCGATTTTGAGCCCCTTTTCGATAACTTGTTCAAATGTAGATGGACATTGTAAGTCTAATATGTAATTCATGTCATCCAATAAGTTATCAATGAACATCTCTATCTTCTCCTCTTCAGGAATAGTTCTAGGGTATTTAGCAAATAGCCTTCTCCATCGTTGGAGAAAGGAAAGAAACTTTTCACCCTTTGCTTGTTTGGTGTTGTAGAGTTCTTTTAAGGTTACCCCATGTTGGATGTTGAATGAGAAGTGTGTTATGAACCTATTGATTAGTTCTTCAAAGGATTGAATCCCAGGTTCCAATTTAGAAAACCACTCCATGAAAGTGTTTCCTAAGCTTCTTGGAAATAGTCGTAGTAGGTAAGAGTCCTCGTGTGCGAATTCTATGCTCATGGCTCGAAATTCCCATACGTGATCAAATGGATCGGTTCTCCCATTGTATTTGTTGTATGTTGGGTACTCACAATACCTTGGAAATGGTATCATGTTAATGCTTGAGTCGAATGGATAAGGGAAAATGTCTTGTAAGGAATATCTTTTTGTTGGCCCTTGTTGGATATTTTGGAACTGCAATTGTAATTGTTGGATTTGTTTTGTCAAAGCATCTATTTGATTTGGATTTTCTATACTAGTGGAGTTAGGTGTGGTTGTTTCCTTGAGTTGATTGACATCAAAGTCTTTAGGAAGCTTAGCACCTTTGTCAGCTAATAATAGAAGATACTTTTCCATGTCTTGTTCTAGCATCTTTTCCATAAATTTATGGAAATGAGGGTCTTGTTGAACTTTCTCGATTTCCTCTGCAGTTATTTCTTTCTCATGTGAGTTAGTGAGAGGATCAGTGTTGCTATATCGTCCCCAAGGGTTTTCTTCAGCCATGGCTGCTATTCTTTCGTTTTCTTCTTGTTGTTGTTTTTGATATGCTGCTCGTGTGAAAATAGGCATACAAACGTTTAAAGTTTTACTCTAGACTTTTGATCTTGGATTTTTGATTGGATAAGTGTCAAGGTTGTTGATTTAAAATCTGATTTAGTCTTATCTAGTTTTGTGATGGAAGGATGATAAAATCCTTGATAGGGAAACTTTGACAGAAAATCTCAGATTTGGTGATAATGACACTATGCGAGATGTTTCTAGATCTAGGTGTAGGAGTAAAGCTTTCCTTTTGTGTGACCTAAGTGTTCTGGACTGTGGAAAAAAAGTTCTGGACTGATGAAAACCTTGTTATCGATATGGGTAAACTGACAAAATGTCCTATTAACTCTCTGTATTTCTGACTTTATGGCGCGCTAAAACAGAGGAGCTACGCGCTGGAACATAGACTCGACGCGCTGGAATAGAGACACTACGCACTAAAACAGAAACCGAAAGCACTGGAACAGAGACTCTACGCGCTGAAACAGAGGAGCTACGCGCTGAAACAGTGACCGAAAGCGCTAAAACAGAGACTGTACGCGCTGAAACAGAGGAGCTACGTGCTGGAACAGTGACCAAAAGCGCTAAAACAGAGACTGTGCGTGCTAAAACAGAGGAGCTACGCGCTGGAACAGAGACTTGACGCGCTAAAACAGAACCATGAGGTGCTAAGACAGAAACTATCTTATCCTATGAAACTCACTTGGTCTGGTATCGTATTGTATGGCTGGTTGTGGAATGTATTCTGGACGAATTCTTTGACTGTGATTGTGGTGTTGCCTAAGAGCTCTTCTTTGATAAAATGCTTGTGAATCTAAGGGAGCTACAGCATAATTGTCCGTATAACCTCTAGAGAAATCGTGATACCTATGAATAAAAGTCCTATGTTGGAGTAGAACTTTCCTGCTTTGATATAGAAATCGTTGCTTTCTTAGAAGTTGTTTGTATGCAAGTGTTTTCTTTGGTTTTCTGATTCGTTTGACAAGAGATTTCTTGACAAACTTGGTGGATACCCAATCTCGAATCATGAGAATTCCACAAATGTTTTGATTTTGAAGATTTTCTTGTGATGATCTTATCTGAATTAAATGAGAGAAAACACAGCAAGCAAGAATAGAATGGTTGTCCTTAAAAACCCTAGAATCTAAACAAATAGTGTATGTTCTCAAGAATCAATGATTCTTCTTGATTTTCACTGGTTTGATAACAAGATAAAACACTTCAGATAGACTCACTCCTAGAGACAAAAGGTCATCGTTATATACTCGAACGGCCCACAGCTTGGAATTGCGTCGACTCACACAACCATGTCACCCCCTAGAGGGTGCCCGTTTTTTTGTCTTTTCCAGGTGCGTACTCAGAGTGACGGAAGTGGATACCGGATCCCCTGAGCAAATAGTCCTTGGCAATTATATGGTGAGTGCTTGAGGGTAGGTCTTCCCGCCCACCGCAGCGGTATTACAATGTTTAGAAATTAATAGGCGTTAGCTACTATTTCCTAGGTTCTTAGATAGGGTTTCCGTTGAGGCGGCAAATGGATAAACTCCCTCAGAACCTCCCAATCTTTAAAACAAGATTTTGGGGATGAGAGTTGTCTTTCTTGCTTTTCCCGTTGAAAGAGGGTTTCCCCAAATTCACGCCAAATTTTAAAGTGGGTTGGAATGCCATGAAAGCGGTTACATCCACACTCGGGTGCGTTCCGTAGAGATTGAGTACTTTCCCACTATGGCAGAGCATCTAAGGTTTTTGAAAAGCTTTAAAATGCATAAAGTAATGGTGAGTCTGGTATTCTGATGCACCCAGTTAAGGGGAGAGCATAAACCTATCACCCAATCACAGCAAAGATGTTGTTCTTTTTAAAACCCAAAAGACAAGTGATTTACTCTATATGGAGATATTGCTCCATAATAAGCATGATGTTCAATTTTAAACCACAAAATAAATATGACGTTTCTATCCTAGGATTGATCAATTTTTATCCATTTCTATCCTAGGATTGATAAGTTTTAACCATTTCTATCCTAGGATTGGTAAATTTTAACCAAGAAAATAGACAGAAATAGAATCTGGCCGCGGATGCGTCGGATCCAGATAAAAAGAAATGATTTTGAAGACGATGAAGTGGCACGCTAAAACAGTGACTCGGCGCGCTGAAGTATAAACCCGGTGCGCTAGAATAGTGACGTGGCGCGCTGGAACAGTGACCCGGAGCGCTGTAACAATAACCTGGCGCGCTGAAACAGTAACTCGGCGCACTGCAAAAACTCACGATCCCGCGAAAACTTTCACGCCGATACCTGTAGGACACAATTTTCAAAAATTTAGCAAAATAGGGGGTTAGGCCCCATGGTGGGCGCCAATCTGTAAGCGGTAGAATGGGGAAAACAAGTTAAACAATGCATCTACACTTCTAAATAAGATATTGCATCTAAAACTTAATGAATTTAAACTAATTTAAACTGAAAAGCTTCAGAAATCTATCCTATTGCTCTCTAACTCTAAAGATTGCTCAAACCTACTTAGCTCTCAAATTTGTAAGCTAATTAAACTATTGTAATGACACTTAGAGAATGAGAATTAAGTTATTATGATTCTATAATGCAACTAAGATGATTCTACAGTAAAATTCATGAGAAATAAACTACTGTAAACAGCCATAATTGTAAACTATGAAATACTAAAGAAAGCTTGATTAGATGCTTGATGGATTGATCCTAAAACAAGATTGCTTGAATGCTTGGATGCTTGGAAAACCTGCAGAGTAAAATTACACAAGTTATGATCCATTTCCTGTAGCCAAAGAGCTGTATTTATATAACTCAGTGGCATAATTGCAGGGGATGGGATAAGGGAGCTGTGGTCCAATCTAGGAGGTGAAAGGCATGGGATGAGAAGAAGGAGCTGATCATGGAGGATTGTTCCTCCCCATGAAAACACCAGGCAAGAAGAGAGGGAGGATTGATGGAAGAAGATTGAGAGGACTTCCTGCAAGTTTGTCCCCGAAGCTCTTCCCGTGAATGGAAGTTGCATTAATTAGATTTTAAAAATCTAATTTTGTTGGTGAGTGAATAGTGTAAAGATTTATGCATAAATTTATATAAATTTAATTTATTTAAATTTAGCAAATAGAGGAATAATTAATTTAATAAATCAAACTATAGGGTTTGTTTATTAAAATAAAAGAAAATGATAATTAAATAAAAGATTTAAAATATCTTTATTTAATTAAGAAGAAATGTGATGAGGTAGTAAATACCACAAATTATTGAAGCTGTGTGTTTAATTTTAAGATAAATTAATAGATGAAAATTATAGAAGAAATATTAATGATAATAATAAAACAAAGTATTTTAATTTTGTTTATTTAATTAAAAGAAAATAATATAGGTAAAATTAATTCAATAAAAACAAAGTATTTAATTTTGTTTATTATTTAATTAGAGGAAGAAAATAATACTTGGTAAAATGATAATTAATTAAATAAAACAAAGTATTTAATTTTGTTTATTTAATTAGGAGAGAAATAGAAGAATTAATAATGAACTTAATATAAATAAATATTTCTATTTATTTATTAAGTAGATGAATTTAAGATTAATTAATCAAATAAGTCGTACTTAATTAATTAGATTCTCTAGACCATTTTTAGGTGTCTACACTTACCACCTCCACCAAGAGTTCACTAGCTAATGGAGGAGAAAAAGAGAGGACTAAAGCCCCTGCTACAATGGTGTTGTTCCACACTTGCTCTATGAAGTTGATGGAGTGTTGTTGTTGTTGCTATGGATTTCCAAAGTACTACTTGAGAGTGATGGATGCTAAGAGAATACAAAGGAGGGATGAGTAGAAGATGAGTTGAATGCTTAGAAGATTGTGTAGAGAGATTAAATGCATGAAGGAAGAGTTTTTTTGAAGGTGGGATGAGAAAAATGGCCATATTCAGGTTAGTTGGTGGAAGAGGGACATTACAAACTGACCCCAATGGGAAGTGTAATGACTTTGTAGCTTTAGATGTAGGAATCCATCAGGGACGTAAGTGCGTTGTGCGGGTGTCTATGCGCCGTGTGGGAGTCCCCAGAATTTATTCTTCTATTGACACAAAAAATAGATGCCAAGTGGAACAAAGGTAGTGAGCTGATGTGGACTTTTTCCTTCAGATTTGGTTTTCTAAGGTGAGGAAGTGTAAAAGGGGAATTTGCGTAAGGGGTGCAAATTCGGTCCTATACAACAAGATACAAAACAACAACCTATATTCACTTTCACTAATGCAAGATTTGGAAACCCTAAATGCCAATTAACTAATGCAAACTCTAATGGAAAGCTATTGTGAGCAAGATCTAGGTTGAAAATGAACTCCAAATCAAAACTAGGATTTTCTAAATGCAGGTTCATCAAAATGTAGCATATAATGTTTTCACCCTTAGGGTTTTAGGACCTAGGGAAACAATCTTTATATGCTCCACATTCAAGGATGTCCTAGAGTTATCAATCAAATTATGATAATCGGAGAAAGAGATATGCTAAGGAACTATCCTAGGGTATGATTTCAGATTACAAGAGGGGTTCATCACTAAGGGAGGGCTTGAAAAAGATAATGAAATGCAATATCTAATGTTTAAACGTAGTGATGCAAGAAACTTGAATGTAAGACCTAGAAATGCATGCAAAATAGAATAGAAAGCCAAGACAATAGAGGTTTGTTGGAACACAATGATCTACTGAGAGGGGGTGAATCAATAGATATTAAAAATTTAGCTCTTAAAACATTTTGTGTAGACTACTTTCTTTAGCCCTTAATGTGTAGATATTAATCATGTGATACATAAATATGCATGCACACAAAAACATCACATAACACCAAATATATGTGGAAAACTTGATATGGGAAAAACCACGGTGATAAAGCCTACTTGAGTCTACTGCTCAAATCCAGGGTCACAATCCAAATCTCTATTACAATGCTTTTAGGGCTACAACCCAAGGATGCATCAACTACCTAATTTAGAAGCAACCACTTCAAGGATGCAACAACACCC
>VDFB02353854.1:0-16756 GCA_007258455.2 Sequoia sempervirens
TTTGTAGAATGAGTATGCAAAGGAATTTCTCTATCCTATATGCTGGTGGAGGTAAGAATGCTGATGGATATGTGTAGGGGCTGTGGATTATACACAGGGGCTGTAAATTGAAACTAAACTATGTGGATGATTGGCCATGATATGCTATGATATTGAAAACTATGGATGTTGTAGGACTATGCTATGGATGCTTGAGAGCTATTTGACTATAGTTTCTCTGTTGAAAGCTTCTATCTGATCTCAAAGACCTGGCAGTCCTATTTATAGTTTTTTTGCAGGCAAAATCCTGGCTGGCAAGGATCAACAGCTGTAAGGTTGTCTGGTAAGTTTGAATGGTGAGAGATGGAGAGGTTGAGAAGAAAATGGAAGAGGTTGGGAGGTTGGAGAGAAGGATGGATGCCTGTCTTCAACCCACGGGAACAAGCCTGCACAGGAACAGAGGAATTTAATTTTCTATTTTGGCAGTTTGTTTCACGGCTGTTGAAGATAATCCCCAAATTAATTAAATAAATAAATTTATTTAATTTCATTTATGTGAGTTTGATTTTTGATTTTAGCACTATGGAAGATTTAATTAAATATTAAAAATATTTAATTATAATGTGACTTTAGAAGAATTAAATTAAATATTCTGAGATATTTAATTGTGAATAGATATTAGAAGAATTAAATTAAATATTCTGAGATATTTAATTGTGAATGGATTTTTAGAGGAATTAATTAGAAAGAAGAATATTTAATCTTTATTTGAATAAAATATTCAAGCCAAGATTATATGATAATTAATATAAATAAATCATAATGTTTATTTAATTAATTAAGAAACGAATACGAAAAAGATGATTAAATAAACTTATTTATTTAATTGAAATGAAAGAATGAACAAATATAAATAAATTATTTAAATTTATTTATACGCAGATGAAATTGGAAGATTTTAATTAAATATTAAAAATATTTAATTAATTACTGCATGTGATGTGACCATTTTTAGGTATATACACTAACTAACGGGTGGTCAACTCCAACAAACTAGGAGGATGCCACTTATTGAAAGCATGAAAAGAGGAAGGAAGTTATGCATGCACAAGAGTTTAGTCAAACCAGTCTTGCCTTAATGAGGATCCAACATAACAACACCTCCTAAATCTACTCAACTAATAGACATGATCATTTAAAAGTAAGTTACAACTTCCACACTAGTTAAACGTTTCCCTCCATTGGCCTCTTTAATGACCATTTCCTTGACTTCTTTAGCAACTGACTAGAGCATGAGCTCCGTCCACCTTGCAAGCTTCATTTATATCTACATCTTAATGTGAACCTGCATAATGAAATTAGCGTGCACAAAAAATTGTATATCCATAATAACCTTAAAATAACATTCATTCAATCACATGTAAAATTAATATGAATATATCACATAACAAGTTAATGTCATCAAAAGTCACAAGGATAAGTTCATGCCCAAGGTTCATAAATTTAGGGGAATACCATAGAGAGTGTCAATAACCAAATGCTAAAGTCCATAGTAACAAAAACAAATATATGATAAATTCTATCAAAATTGATCCATTATTTGGACTCATCATCTCCCCCCAACCTAATGATCCGTTGGTCCTCCAGCAGAGAGAACTTAATTTCTTTGCCTAACCAAAGCTCTGAAATCACCAACTATTGTCTGCCCTTAATTAGTCTTTGTAGTATCTGAATTTGGATCCCAATAGAACCCCTGCTTGCTTTCCAACCTGCCCCACCTTGGCCTTTCTATATCTATATCATACTGATAGGTTCTATAATCTTGTACTAGCCACAACAGAATGGGTGGCTGAAATATCAATGGAAGCCAATAGTGTTGCTTCCTCCTCCCAAAATGTATGTACCTGGTGCTTCATTTGCAAGCTACAAAATAATTTTGCAAGGAATGGAGTTCAACTTGTTTTAATTGATCTGGAAGACTATTCCATCTCTGTGATATGTATCCCAATATTGTTTTCCCTCTAGTAACAACTACTTGCTCATATTCTTGGTATGCCTCCTCCATAGTAGGAATGATCCTCTTTTTGTATTCTGGATTATAGAGAATTCTATGCCATGTATAGTAAATGTCAGAAGGGTTACTTGATTAAGCTCTTAGAGATAAGGGAGTATGGAGCTCTCTCTCTCTGTTTATTTTGATTTGCTACCCCCAAATGATTTCATTTTGAATCCATGACATGAATTCCCTCAAATGGATATCCCCAATGTACAACAATGAGCTCCACTCATGATCATCAGGAACAACATAATTATACAAATACAATTCACACAACAAATTTTTAACTTCAAGAGGAGAGGATTGATAAGCTTGGAAAAACTCTTGTGAGGTTTCAATAGAAGGGCTTAAACCAAAAATAACCCTTGAAAACTTAAAAGAAAGATGATTCTCCTTTAAATGCAATGCATATACCCTTGGAGGAGTTCTACATGCCACCATTTGTGGTACTAGAGCTACCACATTGTCTACCTTTTCCTTTAATGTAGTGATCTCTGCATTCTTCTCCTTAATTTTTGCATTTTTCTTATTGAATTCTTCCTATAGCTTGAGTCTTTCTTTATTCCATTCTTCCTCTTTCTTCTTCATTTCATTCCATAAGTCCAGGGCTACTGATGCCCATGAAAAAGTAGGAGGTTTATGCTTTCCTACTAGGATTTTTCCTTGCACCAGTTCTTGATGTTCATTCTACTCTTCTAGGACTGATTCTTGATGTTCCATTTGCTCTGTTTAGACTGATTCTTGTTGTTCCACTTGCTCTAGTTGCAGTGGTTCTTATTGTTCAACCTACTCTGCAACAACAACAAGTTCTACCAATCTTATGTTTTCTTGTTCCTCAAAAACAATTTCTAGTTCTATATTTACCTGCCCCTTAGGAGCTTCTGCCTCCTTCCTAGGTGTCTTTCTAATTCTAGGGCTCCTTTTTGGAGGAACATCAGTAGCTGACTCAGTTAGTTTTGATTTATTTGGAGGAATTCTATTTTTCTTTGTGGCTACAAGATGGCCAGTGTCTTTAGTTTTCCACTTCCTAGGGCTAGGTTTTACTTTTTCTTGTTTTTTTCTTCTTAGACTTTCCTCTGCTAGTTTCTGCTTCTCTCATTTGTGCTTCCTCTTTTTGAATGGAAGCCCTAGTGCAAATTGGGGTTTTAGGGAGAATATTAACATTAGGGTCTAAGGATGAACTATCTTCATCCAAATGCTCTGATTCAGAGGAACCAATTTCTACTACAAGTTTTGCTATAGGAGGGTTTGTACTAGGGTTTACCCCAGAAGTTGAAGCTCCAGGAGTGATTTTAATAAACCCCTCTTCCTCACTAACCCTGTGAGTTAGGGGTTGACCTCTAGGACCCACATTTTCTAATATGAATTCATCAATGTTCAAAAATGCTTCCCATGACATATTAGACACTTTTTGCAAAGATTTTTCTACTAGCAATTTAATTAAACAATGATGGGAAACATAATTTTCCCTACCTTTCTATGTTTTGGCAGCCATGATTGTAAGAAGGTTGTACATAACATTTGACACATTCATCCTTCTGCCATGTCTCATGTGGTTCATAAGCTTGAAATGTACATAATGGAGACATGATTGGCGACCCTCACAGGTAATGTACTTGATGATGTAGACAATAACTTGTTTCCATTTTTTAAGCAAAGAAGTTCTCCTTGTTCCTTGTTTCTCTACAATGAATTCTACCCTAGCTGACCTAACATCCTTAGAAATAGGGTAGGGTTCTCCTTCAACAAGAAAACCTGTTACCTTAGCAATCCTCTCTTCAGTGGCTATAACTTCTAGTCCTTTCACCATTGCCTTACCATTAGAGAGTTTTTGTGCAAATTCCAGAGAAATGTCATCATTGAAACTATCTAGTTTTAGAAAGTAGTTTAACCATCCACAATAGCTAAATTCAGCCAGAGAGAGTGCATCTTGTAGTATCACCTAATGAATTGTAGGTTCATTTTTTATCAGCTGACGTACCATTGCTTCTATTCACAATTTGGAAAACACCTCTACAAAATCTTCTTTCCTGCAATCCTTCTTCTGAAAACCCAATTTCTTTCTGCTTCCTGCAACTCTTTTCCGGTGCTAACGCTAATGTTGTATGACTCTTCAATTTACATTTTTGGTGGAATTATGACTATGACTAAGGTAATAAGGAAGACATAAAGGAGGGTCATCATCAAAGAAAATGGTGGCGACTAGTGTCATATCATACATGCAAGACATCATTTCAACCATATCACTTCAAATTTAAAATTTTCTACCATGCTAGTGCATGAATGACATGTATGACACATGGACATGTGGGTTCACACTCCCTCCCCAACCTAAATTAAAGCATGTTTCCACATAGGCTAGGATAAAATTATGATGTGACAGGGTAGAGTACTAATATGTGCTATGTGAATTATCAATATTAATGTACAATAATTGAACAAATGCATTTAAGATAATTAAGATACATTGAGTTGTTATGCACATACTTGAAAATTTGGAGTTTCCTTTGCAAATAATGTGGAAGGAAGTACTTGTTACCAAAAAGTACAATTGAGCTTATTAAATGAAGTGATGATGGAGTGAAGTGATGGTGGAATGATGGTGAAATGGTGGTGGAGTGATGGAAAAGAGAGAAAGGATGGAGATGAATGGGCGGGTATGTTTATTGATGGAGAAGTTAATTCCCACAAAATTGGAAATTTTTATTATGATTGCATGCATACCTTTGACTAGTTAGAAGGATGGACACTAGGTCTGCTTCCTTTAGCTACATGAACTTCAAAGTTTTGGTACTCAGTAAATTGCTGCATGAATTCTTGTTTGGAGGCCGGTTTATGCTATAACCTGAGATGATGACCATTGACCAAGAGCTTGAACTTGTAAGGATCAATTGTTGTGAGCTAAATAGCACCATTGGAGAAGACCTCAACAACCTCATATGGTCCCAACCACCTGGTTTGTAGTTTTCCTATGTTGTCCTTATACCTAGAATCATAAAGAAGTGCCCAGTCACCTAGCTAGAACTTCTTTTCCTTGATGTATTTGTCATGCCATATGACTCTTTGGTTTTTCACCATCTTAGCATGATGGAGAGCTGATTTTCTCATCTCATCTAAGGCATTTATTGCATAATCCTATCCTTTTGTGCCTCATATATGTCCATCCCAAGGTCTAGTGTTGTTATAAGAGTTTTATGTTCAAACTCTATAGGCATCATGGCTGTTTTTCCATACAATAATTCAAAAGGAGTAAAACCAGTAGTGGTTTTCCAAGTGGTTCTATAGGCCCAAACAACTTCTAGACACCTATTTGCCTAGTATTTTCTATGGATTACTACTATTTTGGTCAAAATGGATTCTATTTGCCTATTTGTTACCTCAGACTGGCCATTGGCTTGAGGGTGATAGGGTGTCGATTTCATATGCCTTACATTATATTCATTGACCAATGCTATGAGAAGAGTTGATGTAAACTGAGCCCCTTGGTTTGTGACTATCTCTCTAGGAACTCCATAGTGTGTGAAGATTTTTTCATAGAGGAATTCCACAACTTTATTGTCTCTAGCATGTTTCATGGCTTTGACCTCAACCCACTTAGTCACATAGTTAGTGCAAACCAAGATGTAAGATTTTCCATTTGATGGTGGATCAATTGGTCCTACAAAATCAAGTCCCCATTTATCAAATGGTGTGATAACTACTTGAGGGTATAGAGGTATCTCATCTGATTTAGTTGGCCAACCCATCCTCTGACATGTATCACACTTCCTAGTGTACTTTTCTGTATCCTTATGGAGTGTGGGCCGATAATACCCTAT
Source organism: Sequoia sempervirens (assembly GCA_007258455.2). Taxonomy (NCBI): domain Eukaryota; kingdom Viridiplantae; phylum Streptophyta; class Pinopsida; order Cupressales; family Cupressaceae; genus Sequoia; species Sequoia sempervirens. Next base: position 5,854 of record VDFB02353854.1, read on the forward strand.
ATTGAGAATATTTATGGATGTTCTCTTAGCTACAAAGTGCCCTCCATAGGGTTCATTATGACATGCATGTAGTATATCATAGGTTTCATCCTCTTACACATCTTCTCATCACACGATCTAGTCCAATATAAAATAAATAACCTATAATCCATGAGTATGGAAAAGTTTTTTCAATAAGAACCCTTCTCTCTTTTGGAGATAAATGAGGGGGAACTCTCCCTGTAACTAGATAATTGGCTATATTTGCATACCAAGGTGTGTGCACACTAATGGAGAACATATGTTCATCAGGAAAAGAGTCATCAATGACTTGAGTGTCCTCAGATGTAGTCAATCTAGAGAGAAAATCTGCTACTACATTTTCCTTACTCGGTTTGTCTACAATGGTGATATCAAATTCCTACATTAACAACAACCACCTAGCTAACCTTCCTAAAATCAATGGATTATTCATAAGGTATCTTATGGCTGCATGGTCTGTATGGAAAAAGATCTAATATATTGTGATATAGTGCCTAAATTTGTTGAGAGCATAAATGACTGCCAACATCTCCTTCTCTGTCACTATGTAGTTAAACTCGGCTCCTTGTAGGTTCTTGCTGACAAAGTAGATTGCATTCTCTATTGCTCCCTCTTTTTTTACCAAGACAACCCCTATAGCATAATCAAATGCATTTGTGTGAATATGGAAAGGGAGTTCCCAATTAGGACCCTTAAGTACAAGAGCATGGGTTAGTGTTGTTTTTAAGTCAGAGAATCCTTTGTCACACTCCTTTGTCCATTGGAATTCAACATCCTTAATTAGAAGATTATAAAGTGGTGCTGCCATTTTATTGAAATCCTTTATGAAGTGCCTATAGTATCCTGCATGTCCCAAGAAACTTCTAACATCTTTTTTCTTGACAGGAATAGGAAGATTGGTAATTACCTCAATCTTGGTTAGGTTCACTTGAATTCCTTTCTGAGAAATATAATGGCCAAGGAATACTCCTTCTTGCATCATCATAAAGCATTTTTCATTGTTCAAGGACAAATTATGGTCCTTACATCTTTGCAAAACCTTTCTTAGGTTTTCTAATGCTTCTACAAAATCAACACCATAAGTAGTAAAATCATCCATGTAGATGTCCATGCATTCATGTGAAATATATGAGAATATGCTAATAACTACTCTTTGAAAGGTTGCAGGTACATTGCATAAACCAAATGGAAGTATTGAATAGGAATAAGTTCCCCAAGGATAGGTAAAAGTTGTCTTTTCCTGATCTTGAGGTGCAATCTGTACCTGATTATAACCACTGAATCCATCTAGGAAAGAAAAATAATGCTTGCCTGCAAGTGAATCCAATACTTGGTCTATGAAGGGAAGGGGAAAGTGATCCTTTTTGGTGGAAAAGTTTAGTTCTCTATAGTCAACACAAGCTCTCCATTTACCTCCCTTTTTAGGAAAAAATTACCAAAGGGGACAGCCATTGGCTGTCTGAGATAGGGTAGATAAATCACACATCCAATAACTAATGTAGTTCCCCTTTCACAATCTCCCTCAATGTAGGGTTGATTCTCCTTTGTGGTTCCCTTACTGGTGTGCAGTCATCTCTAATGTAGATCCTATGAGTATAGAGTTTGGGATCCAATCCTTTCATGTCATGATAATCCCATGAAAATGCATGCTAATGCAACTTCAAGAGGTTTGTTAGGGACAACTGTTGCTCTTGACTTAGCTTGTTGTTAATATTCAAATGTTTCCCCTCTAAAACTTGTACTTGTGTGGTCAACTCAATCATGCCTGTTTCACTAATGCTTGGCATTTTTAGTTCATGTGGTAACAATGTATGAAGCATATCTTTTGCTGGAGGAAACACAAATGTAGGAGAAACAAGCATAAGTGTCTACAATGGACATGTAGAACTAGATGATTCTTTATGCACTTCACAATGGTTTTGAATTATATGGGATACTATTTCATCTTCTTTTTGAAGCTGCATAAAAGGACTTTTGCTTATCATCATGAGCTGTGCCACTAAATTGACCTCCTCGGCCTCTTCTCCAACATGTGGCCATATGGGGTTGTCTATATCATGGGATGGTTGAGTAGGAGGGTAGATGACAAGATTTTTAGTGCTTCTCCCATAAAAAATAGTCATGCCCCTTGACCGACATCCAATGTAAGCATTTTTTGTAGCTAACAACAACCTACCTAGAATAATGGGATACCCTCCTAATGTAGCTTTAGGGGACATGATCATGAAATCTACTGGATATTCCCAAGACTCTAGAGTAACAACAAGATCTTCCACTATACCATTTGGTTTGACAGTGGAACAAACAATGGAACTATTAGCAAGCTATAGGACAGTAGGAGTAGGTCTCATATTTGCAACATTCAGTTGTTGCAAGATATCCTTAGTCATCACATTAATAGTTGATCCCAAGTCTATTAGATCATTCTTTACTTGGATCCCATTTCTAATGACTCCAACTACAAGACTACTTGGGTCAGTATATTTAGGAACAGTGACTTTCCCAAGCATGATGTCTTCCAACTGCCCCACCACATGGATGGTAGGGGGGTCCTTCTTTTTCCTCCCTAGATTTTTGAGACATGCTTCCTTAGTTTCCTTACCATATATAGGGTCATCTTTTATGGCCTGAAAAAAAGGTGTCTTGACACATATGTGCTTCAACTATTCTAGAATATGAAAGGTTGTTTCTTCCTTGTTTTCCTTATGTTTAACATCTTCCAACCTTTGAGGAAATGACAAGTCTTGATCAGACTACTGAATTGGTTCAAGATTCTTGGGAACACTTGATTGAGCAAGGATGTCAAATAGATTCTGATGCTCCTCTTCTTCCATAGGAAGCTATGTGATAATAGGAGTGGAAGGAGTTGGAAAAGTGGTTCTTGAATGTAGATGAATGTCACTTACACCCACAACATATGCAAGAAATTGATTAGGGTCTGCAGAGTAGACTGGCTGCTACTATGGTTTGTTATTTGGGTTCGGTGTGGGTTGAGTTGGTAACTAAGTAGGTCTAGTTGTCCTAGAATTTGAGTTAGGTGGAGGAGGCATTAGGGTAGGCTATTGAGGCTGTGGAGGTGGCTGCATGTAGCCATTTTCCTGGTTTGGCCATTGTTGTCCTCCCCTCCATTGGGATGTCTATTGCCAGTTTCCTATAGGTTGCTGTCAATTCCCCTAAAATTGCTACCACTGAGGTGGAGAGTTTTGGTAATTGGGCCAAGTATTTGGGGGGTTGTTCCAAGGCTGAGGTGGATAGCCTCCAAATTTTGATGGGTATGGGGGTTTCCATTGATTACTTGATGCATAAGAATTCAAATAAGGTCCACTAAAAGATAATGGATTTGGTGGCATATCTTGCCTTAGAGCCCATGGTCTTCTTTGTGTAACATAGAAAACCTGGTCTTCATCACCCTGAATTGGCCTGAATTTTGGTGGAATTTGCTTGCTGTCAATGTTGGCTACCATTTTGCATCTGCAGTCCTTCTTTTTCTTACAATGAGGACAATATTCTGCTAGCATTGCTTCTGCCTCCTCTTGTTTCTTCTTTGCTTGAATTGTCTCTGGCTGAGTGGCCATATTTTTTATGATATCCTACTTGAAATCTTCCAACAAATGAGTGATTTCCATCCTTTAAACTCCATTAGTGGAGGATTTAATCATAGAAGATTGGAAACCTCTTCCTTTCTTCATGGCTTCCTTGGAGTAATTTTGACATATCTTCTTGATATCATCCCAGGGAACTTGGGTGATATCTCCTCCTCCTATCAAGTCTAGAGCATCAGTGTAACTTTCATTGATCCCCCTAAGGAAGAGAAACTTTTGAGACTCTTCATTAAGTGCATGATGTGGGGATTTCTGTAGGAAAAATAGGAATCTTGAAATATAGTCCTCCAAACTTTCATCCTCCTTCTGCTACATTCTGAAGATATCATCTCCTCTCATATCACTGCCTCTACAATATTCTTTATACTTCTCAAGAAGCTTTGTTTTCATATCATCCCAAGTCTCTACAGTATTCCTACCTAAGCTCATAAACCATCTTAATGCAGCTTCTTTCAAGGTGGTAGGAAACAATTTAAGCCTATGAGCATTAATAGTGTAATCATATCTTCTGCAGAGGATATCAAACTTAAACAAGAAAGTGTTAGGGTCTTTTGTTACAAGCCCATAGAACTTAGGAAGAATTGAAGCAGGGATGTTCTTGAGGTTATCAACTTCATTCTAGTGGGTGATAGGAAATGGAAAAGATGGTTGGTTAGGTCTATTTGGATTTGCACCAGCCATATTTTCTTGATGGAGTGCCAAAACAAATGGATTCTCAATCAGGTTTTGGGTAGCTTGCTCTTCAAAGGAAGTTTCATAACTGGTCAAATTGGGAAATGCATCAACAAAAGGATTTTCCTCCTCTTCTTCATCTCTTAGCATATTTTGAAACTCAACTAGCTAGTTATTAGGATCAGGGTCATTAGGAAGGACCCTCCCATGAGCATGTCTTCTCCTACCTCAATGCATGCGGTATTAACTCAGTATCAACCAGCTCATAGAAAGAATTGGTGAAATAATAGCAGATCATTACTTTTTCTCAAATGAAGGGTATGCTAGGAACAAACTTCAGAGATACTAAAGTAAGAAAGAAACTGAAAATGACTCCAAAGAACTTCCTAGTTTGACACCATCCCTGACAACGATGCCAAAAATGTTGGCCTCCTCTAATGGTTTAATAACCAAGACCTTAAAGCCATAAATTAGAGATTGAATATCTCACACTAAATAGTTATCTTTCTCATCATGAAGGTTCATTTTAACAGGCTTAGGCACATGAACTTGAAATGGGTTAGCACTGTATGCGCACTAGGACTCAAATACAGTCATCCTTATCCTATGCCTAGAAAGGAAACAATACTGAATATAAAATGCTTGAAAGGAACTAGCATAAATATTGAGAATGAATCAATCAACTAATCTAAACATCAACAACTAAACTAAAATGGATAACAAAAACATAAGTCTCAGCAAACACACAGGAAGTTACTTTGTCTTCCTTGGCTGTAGGAACAAACAAAAAACCGAGTTTCAATGGCTACAGAATAGACAATGCTAAGATGCAACTAATTACGAACAAAAAGTAACTACTAAGCTAAGTGGATGGAATTATCAAAAAGTGGGCCCCCTTGAATGAGTCTTCCTTAATCTAACTCAGATGCAACAAATCAAAGTATCATTTTATTCATTGAAAACATGATTACATCATATCAAGAACATGACTATATTACTTGAAACTGAAAATGTGAGTACAATATCAGAACATACAACTTTATGAAGAGGGATATTTGATCATTATTTATAGGAGAAAATATTCTAACTAATTCCTAGCTAACAGGGCGATCAACTCCAACAAACTGGGAGGACGCCACTTATTGAAAGCATGAAAAGATGAAGGAAGTTATGCATGCACAAGAGTTTAGTCAAACCAGTCTTGCCTTAACGAGGATCCAACATAACAACACCTCCTAAATCTACTCAACTAACAGACATGATCATTTAAAAGTAAGTTACAACTTCCACACAAGCTGAAATTTTCCCTGCATAGGAAGTTTTCCCTCCATTGGCCTCTTTAATGACCATTTCCTTAACTTCTTTAGCAACTAGCCAGCTGGCATGAGCTCCTTCCACCTTGCAAGCTTCATTTATATTTGCATGTTAATGTGAACCTGCATAATGACATTAGCATGCATAAACAATTGTATATCCGTAATAACCTTAAAATAACATTCATTCAATCACATGTAAAATTAATATGAATATATCACATAGCAAGTTAATTTCATCAAAAGTCACAAGGATAAGTTCATGTCCAAGGTTCATAAATTTAGGGGAATAACATAGTGAGTGTCAATAACCAGATGCTAAATTCCATAGTAACAACAACAAATATATGATAAATCCTATCAAACTTGAGCCATTATTTGGACTCATCAATGGGTGTGTTAGTAACTTGACAAACATAAGATAGAAGAGTATCATTATTACCCTTGTGATCAAGTTCATTAATGATCGATGGATGAGGCTTGCTTTGTGCTTTAGTTTCAAGATGTAAGAGGTTGAACCTATCAAGTTATGGGATTATAGGTGGTGTTTGCATGGATGGATAAAAGGATGCATTGTTTTCAAGGTTGTGTAGGGAATCTTGTATGAATTGTTGCATGCTATCTTCATCTTTGCCTAATATTTCCACTTCACGGGGACATTCATTAGGAGGTGAAGGTTCATTAAGAGTCTCAATTACATTAGGATTTTCACCAAACACACAACTTGAAACATCTACCAAAGATATTAATGACTTCCATATAATACTCATACACATGTCCATGATGCAAAAATGCAAGAGATAGCAAATTTTTAGATTCAAAGCAAGATAATTTTCTAATTATACTATGCAAAAACCTAAAAATGATGTCTTGTAATTCCAATTTTTATACGATGCACTCAATTAGACCAATTAAACCTAATGCAAAGAATGATAAGTTTTTCTGATTTATGAAACTAAAACCCAAATCAAATAGTAGACCAGAAGAATGCAAATAGAGACAAATCACTACCTAAAAATATGAAACAAGACCTAAACAAGGACAAATTTGTGCTAGGGGAAATGGGTCCTAGCATGAGGATTACAAAAAATTAAATTTGAGTTTAAAATTAAGATCTAGAGTTTCCTATTTCAAGTTTTAAAATTTACTTTTAGTAACCAATTTTTCCAAAATTTGATGTCCAAATGCAAGTGCAATGAATGAAAAATGATGGACAATATGACACTTTTTGAAGTGCAATTTGACTCAATTTTTGAATATGAATGATTGAACATACAGTAACATGCAAGTACTATGCAAAATTAATGCAAATTTTTGAAATTTCTAGATTTTAAAGTATACAAAATGCAAATGAATGCAAGTTAATGACCCTCAAAGAGATGCAAATCAATGCAAAGGAATGAAAATCCTAGATCTAGGGTTTGAATGGGATCCAAATTTAAAAATTTTATGGTGCACTTGATTGTTAGGTTCACCAAAATGAAATGGTGAAAATGGGTTTGTATTAAAATGGAATGGGGGTTCACCAATTTTACTATAAATAGAAAGGGAAAATGGGGTATAATGCACCTATTTCCCACTATCTCATTAGTAAAAAGAGATCCCTTAAACCAAGGTTGACTTTCAGCCCTTAGGTGAGTCAAACTTGAAGGAGATCTTGTTTTTTCCCTTTTGATCTAGGACAGGGTAGATATGCTAAAACAACACATTTGGGAAAAGAATAAAAATAGAAAATAAACCCCAAAAATCAAAGTAACACATGAAATTAGAAGATTAAACCTCAATCTAATGGAACCAAAAAATTTCAAACAGATCTTAGATGGTTTAGTATTTTTCACCTATCATCAAAATTCTATTATTGAGTGTCCTTTGGGACTCATTTTCCCAAGGGTGAATGGGTCTTTGGAGGGATTTCTGAAATAACTTTTTGGGTCCCCTGTTCCTAAGTCCGCACTCCCAAATTCTCTGAATTTCATAGTGAAAAGTGTGGGAATAAATCCTATAGGTGAGTTTCTATGGCTTGATGACAACTTTGAAATTTTTTGTAATTTTTCTCTTAAAGGGATCTTCAATTGCTCTTCAACCTAAGATCTACAAAACATAGAAGAGGGAAAAATTGTTTGTTCTTTGTGAATGGGGGATTTCCTTGCTCAACCCCATTTTGTTAATTAAACCTTGAATTGAAACAATGAAACATGGAAGGAATGATGAATGAAAAAATATTATGTTGCAACTCACTAAGTCATTTATTTAGAACCCTTGAAGGACTATAAATTAGTAGATCTCTCCAAGGTCTTGATCTTGCATGAATGGCTTGATTGATGGTGTGATCTTGATGCTTGAAACCTACATCACAATGTTAGCTCCAAAAACATGCATGATGCTTGATAAATTTTACACGATGCTTGAGATCTTGAATGCTGTAGTAAATACTTGAGAAATATTCTCTTGAACACCTTTGACAATAATCTTAGCTCTTGTGAAATTTTCACTTGAAATCTCTAGTTTGAATTGATAAAAAGACCTTGCTTTTATAGATAATTTTCTAATTTCTCAAAAATTAAACATTACAAGCTGACACTTAAATCTTGAATTTAGGACCTTAAGATTTTGTCAAAAACATGTTTAAAATTTGAAATTGTGATCTTAAGGGGGACCCATTCACCCAAGGGCGAATGGGTCTTGACCTAAATAATCAGGACCTATTCATTTCTTGGTGTTAAAAATGATAAATGCATTAATTAAATCATACTCCTATTTCAAAAATTACAATTAATTAGGCTTGTAAATACAAAATTTAGTAAATTAGAGGCTTAATTAAGTCAGATTAATTAAGGGACCCAAACATAGTGTGAAGATGTAAAGGATTACATTTTTCGACACTACATTCAGGCCCCACTTTAGTGAGAGGATGATCCCTATCTCAAACTCATACTAGAGTAGTCAAATAAGCATCAAGAGAGGCCTAATCATACAATTTTTGGAAAGGGAAGATAACACAGGTCAAGGAGGATGACCAAGCCCCCAAGATCTATGATCTCATGGAAAACCAACAAAGGCACAAAGAGACACATACCTTTGTTAAATATACAGTAGCAAGACAAGGTAAAAAACCATACAATGTCAAAATTAGAGAAGAGAAAAGAGGGGTGGATCAAGCCTTGACTATTTTTCCATTTGTTATGGATCAAGCCTTAGTTGTTTGTCCAATAAATTTTACAAGTGGACACCCACCATCCAATATGCAAACCAAATGCACTCACATGGGCTAGTGAAATATCCGTTGTCCACTAGGTGAGTCCCAAAAAGTGGTTAATGGGAAGTCGTGCCTCAATCTAGGCTCCCATTGTACTAACCATGCCAAAGTTATACCTCCTGATAACTTTGATAAGGTGCCACACAAATGGTCACAAGGATATTAAATGGCTCCATTGGCAGGCAAGTTGTGTTATGCTTGGTGGCCTTGAAAAACATAAAGGCTCCACTAGCAAGCAAGTTGTGTTATACTTGGTGGTCTTGATACATGCAATAAGATATTCAAAGGGGTTTCACTTAGTTCATGAAAGGTCTCACCTTAGGGAACATTGTGCCTAAGGTCTCCAAGAGAGGTCTACTTGAGGATAAAAGATTCACAACTTAGGGAATTCAATCTATAGCATCACCATAAAGAGGAATGTCATATTCCAAGAAAGGTCACACTCTTGAACGCCATCAAACCCAATGACACCACCAAGTAGACACATCATGTGAAATAAGAAGACCACACTTTGAAACAAACAATGAGTGGGGATGCGTATGCCCCCACTTTAAAAAAATTCCTAAACACCATGTTGTGAGTAATTAATTTAAAGTAGATTATGATAAATGCCAATACATGAGATCTTTATTTGCAAATCCCTATGTAAACATATGTTTATGAGATATGAATATGTCATGAAAGGAAGGTTTCCCCCCATATGCAATCCTAAGATAATACATAAGGGATCCATGGATATGGGGTCAACATTTGTCAATGTTGTAGTGATATAATCAAGCTCAGAACACTCACCATTCCCCAAACGACTCATGGAACAACAAGAAAAAAGGATGAATGATACATAGAGAGAGAAAACAAAGGAGAAATTTTGGGTCAACATGGAAGAGACCTGAATGTTTCTATGTCCTTTTTCATCCCCAAAAGGAAAACACAAGACAAAGTTTTACGACATATAGAAGAATGTAGATACAAATAGAAGAATTTCACGATGGATTTGCTTCCTTTGTATCCTTACACCAATGGAGTGACAAGGGTCATCCAAAGTAGGCTCAAAAACATATAAAGACATGCCAAGTAGCACAATACAGGGGATCACATTACACACATGCAATCACAAATAACACAAAGAGAAGACTAGTTTGGCACATGCAATTCAACCTATTGCAGGTCATCCGCATCCCAATATTGCTCATGATATGCAAAAGGTGGAAAAATAGACAAAGGGACAACAAAAAGTGTCAAAATAGGATAAGGCTATCTAACTCCTTTCCCCCACTAAGTGTAGGACAAGGATGAGCTGAGATGAGTGATGAGAACGGGTTCCTTGCAATATAGAAATGATTTGCAATAAATGTAAAAAATACAATAGTGATTATGCTATGATCCTACAACTATCACATGGCAAGGAGCAAAGTGAGTGCATTCTAAGGAATGACTTCTTCAATGATATCATATCCATCTAGAAATTTTTTCAAGAAACTACAGTCATCAGTAGTATTTCCAAGAGATTTATGATATGCACAATAAGACATGTTTGTAATTTTTTCTTTCTTCTTTTCTTTGATAGGTAGTAATCTGGTAAGTCCTTGGTCGAGAAGAGCTTGTAAATATCATCTTGTCTTTGTTATAGCATGGAGAAATGGTAACTTCTCAAGTCTATAAGGCTTCAATTTCTTACTTGGTTGGGCAACTTCTTGTGATTGAAGTCGAGGAGGATCTATAGTGTTCCTATCATCTTTATGAAAGAGAACACCATTTCTCTTAGAAGATGTGCAAGTGGGAGGAAGATCTTGATATTGTTGGTGTAATTAATATTTAATTACACATTTGCATAAGTTTACTTAGGCTTTATTTAATTCCTAAGTTATAGGTTTTATCCTTATCTTATTGAGCTATCTTGTTGCTCAAGATAAGATCAGGTTTATGCATCTTTGCTTTTATAAAGAAAATTATCTCTTGTAATATTTTGTACTTCGAATATATCAATTTGCACATCTTCACAAATCTTTGCTTTTCATTTTCTCTTTTGTGGAAGGTGA
>VDFB02353856.1:0-26796 GCA_007258455.2 Sequoia sempervirens
GGTGATGCCTACAGATAGTGGCCATTCATCAAAACACTAACCAAATCAGCCCTAGTAGACTCACAGGTGAGACACTTGACTATTTGTAGAAACATTTAACCATTCTTTCACTTACTTGGCCAATGTGTAAACTATTTACTAACATGACTTGAAGGATCGAGAGAGTTGGTGTAGGCGTGAAGATCTGAGGCATCGCTGCTCTTCCCTTCTCGCGTGTCCCAACTCCCATCTTCATGTTCTAACTGTGATATCCATCTGGTTTCAATGGCTCATCTAGATTTTAAGCAGACTAAATTAGTGTTTACTTATTTGTTTTGGCTCCCGATACTAAATTGCATTGAAAGATCTGTATACGCAGAAATAATAACTTGTATTTTATGCTATTAAATGTGAGATCTAAGTAATCTTCCTGTGATCTTGTTATTATTTATTTATTTTCTAAAAGCCTTCACATCTGAACTACGACGGTACAATCATTTCTCAACTTATCCAAAATATATCTAAGTTACAAATATTGTAGAACACCAGTAGAATGTGAGTTTTGTAATACACCACTGTTGCATTCCCGATCTTTTCTTTTGCCAGAATGTTGAAACTACTTTTGCCAACATAAAGCTAAAAGGAAGAGGTGCAAATTTTTTTTCTTTTCTTTTCTTTTGCAACCATATTACTCATAGAAATAGACAGATTTTAAAAGCAACATTTTCTATGCACAGAAGTTTACTAAAATGGTAAGGAACAATATTTTCTTGAACGGTATATATATCATTCTAGTCTTTCACATAATTTCCACAACAATAGACTTTTAAACCCCCCCTTTTTTATATATACATAAACTAAATGACCATTATAGCAAGCCTTCTTTAATCCTTGTAGGAATTTCACTCATAAATCTTATATGCTTACAAAGCTAAATGCCAGGGAAAGCTACCCATATTTCACAAACATGACTATATCTAGTTCTATCTAGAATACATATATGTATCGAAGAGTAACCTTTAAATCTGTGTATAAAACCTTAAATCTGTGTATAAATCTCCCTCCTGTTCAAAACTTACTTACTACAAAGACAAATCTATTATCCTTAGCTCGAAGGAAAGAAACAAAAGAAGACTCTATTTTTTGTTAACATTTCAAAACTTATACATGTGTAAATATCATAATTTCTTTCTCTTGAAAGCAGATTTCCAAGGCATTATCTAGAAAATGAGTTTCAGAAAATGGGAAGAAAACACATCAAATCACAACTTCATTTCTATGAAAGATGTCTGAAAGATAACATTTTTTAAACAAGGAGTAACACCTTTTAATTGTAAGTAACCTATGACAACATCCATATACAACTGTAATAAAATATCACAAATTCTTTACAATAGCCTCTCCAAGGCTTTATCATTTACCTAGCAAGGTAGATTCCTTGTAACATATCAACAATAACATTACCCACCAAAAAAACATAGCTATACCAAGAACTTTTAGCTTCTTCCCATCTAAGCTAGGAGGCAACTATGGGAACCGAGTATAGACAAAAACCAAGCCATTCAACATTTACACTACATATGATACACATAAGTCATTTTCACACCCCACCCAAAGGATTTATCACATAACTTATGGATTCATTACAAATCCAACATGGGGAATGGAGGGTGGACAATACACTCCATATGGGGACTCAAAAGATAACAACAAGAATAAAACGATTATCATACTTCCATCTCTTCACATACAACCCTTCCACCATAACTCCTCTTTCATGAAAGGTCTATACCACCAAAACCATTTCTACCATTTCATATTTTGCATATGGGTACTCATACCCTTTTTAAGCCTCCCCTTTAAAGGAGAAATCAAACATCCCCATGGAGATTCCTACTCCGTACTATTCCCAACAAGGGATGCTCTTCCCAAATTTTGGGTGAGCCTATCCCTATACAACCCTTTTCCCATCACATAAACCACATTCAACAACACAAGAAAATAAGCACCAAAAGCATTTTGAAATAAGCATACAAGAAAAACACAAGAGATAAAATACCAAACACATTTTTACATACACACGTAATATTTCAAATAAAAACTTAGAAAAATAGAAAGAGTGGTGAATCTACCTCAAAACCAAGCTTAGGGAAGAATGGGTTGAGCACCCACACAACTCTTTTTCTTCCAAACATTTTCTTCAAACTTCTCAACCCCCAAAATTCAACCATAATCAAAAATGCAAAAATAATCCCCATAACCCTTGTTTTGATTTTGTTTTTATAGGAACTCAAGTTTGAATTCCTTTGAATAGGGAGCTGACATTTCTCAACCTCCCATTCACTCTCTCAGGCACACTCACCCATGTGTGCTCACACATGTGTGAGATCTTGGGAGGCGTCCAAGGCAACTTGGAGAAGTGGGAATGGAAAGAGACTAGTTCTCATTCCACTTACCAAAACCTTAATTTCGTCAAAGCTTTTAAAGGCCTCAAAAAGAGTGCTTAATCTTGAAATTGACCTAAGATTTTGAGCTAAAAAGGTACCTAACCCATAGGTACCTACCCTAGGGACCTTAAACCCATAAAAACACCTTAAACAATCACTTTTCAATTCCCAAAAGGTACCTAAAAGTTCAAATCCGAGTTTTCCCACTTGGATGGACAATTCATCTCTTAAATGAATTGACATGACAATAAAAATCAATTTACTAACATTCACACTTTACATCACAAATAAAATACATCACAGAACGAAACTATAGTCTCTCCAAATGGACTATAGTTTGGTTTCACTAGTTAAATCACTTAGGGTTCCCAAGGTTATCTCCAATTTCTATTGGCCATGGAAAATGTACTTGCACACTTGATGCACACATTAATCGATCTAGATAAATCATATTTAAATAATAACCAAACCATTTGAATCACAATTGCATTTAGACAAGTTTCATAATTTTTATAGCATAAAGATCCTATAACATAATTAAAAAATCATTAGCCACCTATCTTATCCTATTTTCATTAACCTTAATTTCCATACTCATCTAATTGCAACATGATTGGTTCACACCACTTGTTTCATTCATTCATCATTAAGTTTTTAAATTCAAATTAAACAAACTCAATAAACAACATAAAATTAGATCAATCATCATAGTTAGCTAGCATGTCATATAATCAAAATCAAATAATCATATGAACCTAAATGTTTAAATATTATGTCATCAATGTTATCAATAGGGATAGACAATAACCAAACTCAAAATAATCCAAGTACTAGATGTAGCATAGTTATAACCAAATCATCACATGACCACAAATGTCTAAGTATCCTATCATCAATGGTATCATCAGGCATAATCAATAATTAAACTTAAAATAGTCCACATACTGGGTGTAGCATAGAGGTGGGCCTCACAATTATGTAATAAATGACATGTAAAATAAATATAAACTAAAATGGTTACTATCTACCCCTTGTTGCATTCATACAAAACCTTAGTTATAGATGCAATCTACCTCTTGCTCCACTAGTTGCATATTTTCCTCATTTTCTTTATGCTTTTGTAACACTTCTTTCCTTTTACGTCTCATGTTAAAAATACAACACATAATTCCTCCTACATTATGAAATAAGAATATGTAATACATAATTTATATCCTCTCAATTTGGGTAGGTAAAACATACAATTGTTCTCTTAGTGCCCCCTTAAACTACCAATATAGTCACACATTTATAATTTACTATGCACAATAGGATTCTCTCAAGCCAAGAGGAATACCAACCATTACAAGAAGCTAAAATGATTCTTATTAAATTTAGATTTTAAATTTGAATGTTTGCACAACTAGGGACACTATGATAACAAACCCAACAAGATCCAATTTTTTTACATATTTTATTTATATCAATATAAGCATGATAACAAGGGATTAGCTAACAACTAAATGAAAAGAAAGCAATTTCATGCATTATAATATTTAACCATCATGGCTGCTACAAGACCTTCACAATATTACAAATGTACTATAATATAAAGACCAATGAAGAATCAACTACTAACATTTCTTGAAACATACATTATGTTCTATAAAATCCTAACAACTCCTTGTACTTAACCAATCATGTTTCACCCTGGGGGTGCAATATGATCCCAACCAAAATAGATATAATCCCTATCAACCCCTCCAAGTAGATTCTATGGCATGTGGTGAGAGAGTAGACATTCATACCCACTTGCATTGTATAAGTTAAATTCCTAATGACCAATTTCTAAGGTGTTCCTACCATGAGTAACTTAAGATACCATTTCACATAGGTTGTTTAATAATATGAGTTGAGTTCTATATGTTACCTACTCGAGCTTTGTTAGAAACTCTCTTCCCTACAGTCCATCAAACAGTTCAGGAACCAAGAATGTCCATCATTGGCATAGAATGCTCCTTGACTACTATCAATCTCGAGCATATATCTTGAGAATTATAGTATTACTCCTTGACTATAGTCAATCTCAAGCATCATATTATTTATCCTTCACTCATGCTTAGCACTATAACTGGAAGATATGTCCTAGCTCAAAATAAGTAGGTTTTAAGCCCAACCACCTCTAGGTTTCAACTACCCATTATGGTTTTGTATGATAGTACAGTTTCAAATTGCATTTATTCCCTAGTTTCTCATGGTAGTTATTCAACCAAAATAAGGTAATAATTTAATCCTAACAAAATCCAATAAGGTAGTCAACTCACTATAATCCCAATGATAAGTTGCTACTATTATCCTCAACTTACAAGATGTTGTAGTTGTTTCAAGCATACTTATAGCCATGAATGGATCAAAAATGTATTTGAAGAGATACCATTACATGCTCAAGGACTCTTCCCAATTTAGGGTAGGGATAACTAATCATCCCTTTGTTAATTTGTAGAGGATTCTCACTCATATTCAACCTATCAAATCATATTTTCAAGGTATGGATTGGTAGGTGACTATCTTATCATATATGTAACAAAATTAGCCATTTGGACTAATAATGATTTTCCTATTAGTCGATATTACATAATAGTAATGTGTGAATTTAGCTATCTTATAAGTGCATGGGTGAAAGTGATACCAAGAATCGATAGGAAATTAATTTTTGAAGCTCAAATTTCCTAACGTACAACAACATAACATCATAACGAGATCAAGTATTTCCATTCATCTAGTTGGTTGTTGAAATTACCCAATTAGGGATTCATATACAAACATTATGATTTTCTCATCCTCCCACCTTCTTAGGTGAGAAAATATAATGAAAAGAACATAGTATATGTGGAAATAATTTGTGCAATTCATAGCTATTATGATTAATTGAGCAACACATTTATCAATGATTTCACATTCTAGGTTGAGGCTCCATTGCTTTCTTCATTATATATATTTGTTTTCAATCCAAGTTCCTTCCAATATGAGTATATGTACTCGCCTTTAATAACCTAAGAATGTTGCAATTGTGTTATATAGGTGTAATAATTTTTTTTTAAGTATAAATATTAAGTTAATTAATTGCATACATTCTTAGGTTAAACGATGTTACACTACTTTGAGTTTTCCATAAGCGACTTAAGTATTTCGCATTGCACTTATTAAATCATAACATAAAGTAAACATTGCATAATAATAAATTTTCCATTCAAGATATAATAAAGTACAAACATGTTTCCTTACATTGCATTGATATGATATTACAATACTCATCCATCTGATGAGGTAGTTCAAATAACAAATACTTTTACAATTACATTGATCACCTCTTATACAACTGAGGGATGTTTTCAAATACAAATTTACAATATACAATGATGAAAGTATAGAAGAAATCCATATGCGAGCTCTCCATCCATGAAGCTCTCAATGCTACGATCAAATTGGGGACCCAACGGAGTAAGGTGCATGTTCCACCCAACCATGTGGTACCCGTAGGTCCACCCCCCGTGCTAGGAGATAGTAATAAGGTTACCTAGACCTAATCTACTAACCCTAGACACTAGTACAAACAATTCTATTGGTTACATTGCTTCCAGATTTTGACAACTGATTGAAACACAAAAATTCAAGGTTGACTGTTATTTTAGGTGGAGTGTCATCACAACGAAGCAAAGGTTACCCTTGTGTTTCTTCCTAGGTTCCAGCCCCCAATCCTTGGGTTACCCTGGTAACCTCTTACGAAACCTGGCCCCTATTGCATACAGTTGCGGAATCGGATGTCTTTTAAAGGAACAAGACATCGATTTTCCATTCCAAGCCTTCTCAACTTACACTCATGACTGTAGTAGCTCAAGAGTCATAAGTGAGGCATAAGCATCTTGTTAAATGTTTTAGATCTAACTACTTGTTTTTTTTAGTTTTCACTGAGTTACTAACTACTTGTAAGTTACCCTGACACCACTTTGTGTGTCGGCCCTTACAAATAGCCACTCCCCTAAACATAACAAGGTTTCTAGGTTTTCTTGACTAGGGTTTACCAAATACACAATTTACATCCCACAATGATAAATAATTCATATCGGTATCAAACACCATGTTTAACTCTTGCACAAACCCAAGTCAATAAAGAAAAACTTTGAAAACAATAATATCCCCATTTTACCCAATTGATTCTGGAAGACTTGAACAATTATCACTTTCCCATTACGCCCAATCACAATAGAAATAATACAATTTAAATACTAAAGGAAATATTCTTCTACCATTTGGATATGCTAAATCCATATATATATATCAATTTGTTAACAGTATATTTACAAATAGACTCAAGAAAAATAACCATGTCAATTAAATCTATTTTTCTAATTTTCACAATTTCACTATAAATTATATTCTATTATTTTCTTAATTTAAAAATAGAAAATAATAATATATAAATATATTCAATTAAAACTTATTTACTTCCACAATATTTACAAATATATATATATATATATGAATATTTAAATACATAAACATATATACATATATAAATATATTTATATATATACATATATATATATATAAATGTAAATATTATAATCAAATTTCATATTAAATTAAACACCAATTAAATAGTCATGAATTTTTTAAAAAATGAAAACTTTAAGAAAAGAAATAAACATGTCATTCAATGGTAAGGCTACGGCTGTGGCCGTAGCCTTCCATTATGAAGGACGGCTGCTGTACGCAGCCTTGCCAGGCTGCGCCAGCAGTCTTAGACTGTTGTGCGCAGCCTTGCCAGGTTGCGCCCAACACGCAAGCCTATGGGGAGGGTTTTGGCCCTCCCCAATAGGATTTAAATTTTTTTTATAAAACAAACGAAATTTCCGTACTGACGGAAATGTACAGATAAGACTTTTAATAATATTTAAAAAAAAAAATTAAAATCAGCATAAAATGATTCGTCTATACAGTACGGCGAAATAATTTTTTTTTTAATAAAATACTTTCTCAAACAATTATTTATATATAAATAATTAAATAAAACATTAAATTCATATAGGAATTTTAATGGAGGAAATTTTATGAATTTCTTCAGGGTTTTTCAATAGGAAAATTGGAAAACAAAATTATTTAATTTGGGGTTTTTCATGCACAGAATTTTATTTTTTGATTCCAAAACTCATTTTCCCTATTTCTTTAAAAAAAACAATAATGTTCCCTTCACTAGTTTTAAATTCAATAGAGGGAATATCTTTCAGAAAGAAATCTACAGAGGTTTTTAAATATGAAATCTATAAACCCATTCAAAATTAATAGTAAAAGATTTTCCAGTAAACACACAAAATTTTCTTTTCTCAAGCATTTCATTTAAACACAACAAATAAAAATTATACAAGTAAAATACCTGTGGATCCTTTGCTATTTGGAGAAGAAACCCTTGTAGCCTCTCTTGTCTGTAGTTCCAATTCCTTCCCGCAAGACCAATTCCAAAATAACCAACTTCCAAGATTCTCCTGAGGATCTTCCAATTCCAAAATCAACCAAAATAAAATAACAACTTCTAAGAAGATTTCAAGAAAATACACAGTAAGAGGATTTTTTTTTAACAAGTGCCCTGATAATTTCCCCGTGAGGAAATTGAATAGCCTCTGTCAATTTCCCCGAGATCCACAATAACCTCCGTAACAAATTTTTTTTTCAACAACCTCATAAAAGCACTCACACACTTGTCGAGAAGTTGTTGAGAAAATATCTTCTCCACTTCTCGGCAATTTTGCCATTCAAAAATTTGCATGATATTTCAATTTTATTAAATTTAAAATTTGAAAATCAATTTTCCAATTGCATGCAAATAATTTATTTATTTTATTTTAAATACTAAAAAATCAATTTCCAATCACAATTTAAATTCACATGCATATTCGATTTTATTCTATTTATTTTTAATTCTTTTAAATACAATATAATTTACACACTTAATATTTTAACTTAATTAATTAATTTATTTAATTAAAATAGTTAAATCTTTTTAAGACCAACTATTTAACTAAATAAGCTAACTAATGTATTAAATTATCAAGTAAGTAAATTTCAATCATATTTAAATTTTAATTAAATAACAATAATTAAAACACAATAACTAACATTAAAATTAACCAATATTTACCTTTTCAAAACGTTTTAACCAGATAGAAAATACAAGACAAACCTATGACTCAAAACTGAAAACTGACAATGTACTAAGACTAAGGTTAAAGACTGGACTAGGATAAACCTAACTACTATCTCCCGTTCAACATTTCCGTTGAGTCTTGACACGCTCAGACCTGATTACATAGGTGGAGTCGATGTCATGTACCTGCAAATCCTGCAACCAAGCAAATAACGTGCATACATGTATATATATAACATTAAACAGACACATCAAGTGAGAAAAAATCTACAGATATTCTTAGCAGCACTGCAAGCTTAGTGATACTATCTCTGCTTCCACACCAATACACTCACAAAAAACTGACTAAATAAATGTTGTTAGTCCATCATAAGCATGTGCATATCCATAAACAACTGAAAGTAAACATCTACACTAAATCATATCATGTCTGAAACAATAATCATCAAACAAGTAACATCATGTCACAAAATAATCCACCATCGCTCAAAACCAGTGATCAAAGTATCCAACAAAACATCATAGGTGTAACAGTATGAGAAAGTATCAACAGAAAGCATAAGCATAAACGGAGGGGTACTTTACAATTAAGGTTAGAATTACATTTAGGTTTAGGGTTAGAGTTAGGCTTAGGGTTACAATTATAACATAGTTAGGTTTGGGGTGAGTTTTAGGGTTAGGATTAGGGTTTTATTTATGGTTATAGTTAGGGTTAGACTTAGGGTATGCCATTAGGGATAAGTTTAGTGTTAAAATTATGATTAGAGTTAGAAATAGGGTTGTTATGAGGGTTATTATTAGGGTAAAAAATAGGGATTATGTATGGGTTATTATTAAAGTTTAAGTTGAAATAAGGATTAGGTTTGGGATTTCATTTATGGTTAGAATTAAGATTTCAATTAGAATTAGGGTGAGAGTTAGAATTAAGGTTACAATTAGAATATAATTAGAGTTATAGTTAGAATTGAGGTTGTAATTAGGTTTATAATTAGAAGTAGTGTTACAATTAAGTTAGAATTAGGGTTTAGATTATTGTTAAAATAGAATTATGTTTTTTTTTGAAAGAGGAAAAAATGGGTTTTACAGGGACCTAAATCCACAAAGTTTACCAACAAAAGATAAGATCGTTAAAGACACCAAAAGAAGAAAGGTTGTAAAAACAACAAGACAAGTCCACAGCCACCAAAAAGCCCAACAAAGGCCATAGAACCAAAAACCAGAAAAAATGCCAACAACAACTAAATTTGGGCCTTTAATAAATCCGCAGTCTCAGCTTCCAAATCTTTCATATCCTGAACCCCCTCTTTAAAATCTAAACCATCTAGGTAGTAGGAGGCACTTTCTTTTTAAGGTTGGCATGAGTCCTTTTCAAAATACCTTGGTCCTCGTTCTTGCTTTTATCCTTGTCCTCTTCCAGGTCAATGACCAATGAGCCCTATTGCATCTTTTCCAACTTTTAAGAAATTGCATTGATGATGATGGCATTGTGCCTAGCCATTTTATAGTTTTGTTCCACAAAAAAATTCATGTTATTTTTTATTTTGATCATTTCAGCTTCTAGAGTCTTGTACGTATCCTCAGTGTCACCTTCTCCCATTCTAATACTATTCTTTTTTTGTTTTCCTTCTTCATTGCTGAGACCGGCCAGCTTCAGTTCCAGTTCCTTTGACTTGCTATATAGAGCCCTATTTCTTGGATAAAGATCATTAATTTCTTGATAGGCCCATTTCAAAACCATGAAAAATTTCACCAATGCCATTTCTTATAGAGGCAAGAATATCACTAGACTGAACCCGATTTAAGATGAGGTTAACATCATTCGGGTTGGGGGAGCTAGGAAATTTGGTACCATGAGCTCTAAAAGAGGCAGGAGAGGAGGGCACAAATTTTTTGCTAACTTGATGGTTCTCAAATTTTTCCTCCAAAGAGTCTATAGAGTAGGAAACCAACTTGTAGGTAGTGGAGCCCTTGAGAGAAAGATTCTTTAAGGGGATAGGGTAGTTGGGGTAGGTCTCAAGGTTAACTTTAGCAAGTTGGGGTTTTCTAGGCTGGGTTTTCTTACTAGAGAGCTCAGAGGACAGGTGGAATTCAAAAATTCTCTCTTGGTAAGGATGATTCTATGAACCCCCACTATCTGTGTCATAGTCTTTAGACCCTGTGGAGGCAACAGGTTTGGAAAAAGCTAGCATGCTTTGATAGTGTTCATATATTAACCTAATAAGACTAGGATGAAGAATAGGGTTTCTCCTAGGATTTTTCTTATGGTCCTCAAGGCTATTACTCAACAAACATAATAAACAATGAGGCAAAGAAATCTATACCTTATGGCAAAAGTGGTTAAGAATGGAAAAATGATGACCATAAACTCTGGTGAATCTCCCATCTAGTGTGATATACTACATAGTAACACAAAGCACCTTTCTCCACAACACCTTAATGGTGTCAATTTTGAAATAATTGTTGGAAATTTTAACGATTTTCAATTTCTCCTTATCCTTCTTAGGGAATTTCATTACCACCTCATTAGAAAACCCATGATAAAATCCCCTCAATGGACATTCTGGTCACCTCCCTTGTAATTTTCTCATCCAGTTTCACCTTTCTCCCAAAGAGGATTATTTCACCAGTGTTCTAGTTCTTCTAAAAATAGTCTATGGCCATAGTATCAGGCCCATGAAATTTTTCTAAAAATGGGAGTAGCCCACCTCTTTTCCTTCCCCCCCCATTTTTGGTTGCACCTTACTACACTCTCTACCAACACTGAGCACCTATTGTAAATTTATGTAGCCATTCCAATATACCCACAAAGTGTGTTGGATTTTCTTCCTAGTTGAGTAATATGATGTGTCCCCATGAAATCTCTTGATTTCGATGTACTTAGCTCCTTTCCCTTTAATCATTAAATTTATTTTCCTCTTTCCCATGTATAACATCATAATCTAGTAAGTCCCTGACTTTCTCTCAAGTCCCTACAATTCTACCATATGTTCAATCCTTGCTTCCTTACCCCTTCATTCACAAAGTAATCCGCTACGCTGTTAACTTCCCTACAAACATGTGAGAATTTTACTTTATCAAACTTGTCTAGAATATTATTTTCTTCATAAATCCAATTATTTATTCACCAAGTCCTTCCTAAGAGGAAATCAATGATATTTTTAGAATCCCCTTCAAGCCATAAATTTTTTATATTCAAATTATCAGCTAACTTTAAAACTTGGAAAGCTCCTATAGCCTCCACCACATGGTTGGTTTGGTGACCTAGGAAGATGGCCACAACCACCATAAATTTACCATTTGATTCCCTTAACACACCTCCACTTCTGTCCATACCTAGATTTCCCTTTGCAGTGCTATCAAAGTTGACCTTAGACCAACCATTTGGAGGAAAGGTCCAACACACACACTCCCTACTTTTCTTGGCTGGCTTGGATGTAAAAGAAGCATCCACTTTAATATTCTGATCTTTGCTCACATTAGATCATAGGGATTACACACCAATTCTTCAAGGTTAAGAGAATTTTGGGGAATCACATTGAAGTTTGCCTTTATAAACCTAATTTTTTTTTAAATACATTATTCTTTGACATCTCCTTATCCCTAAAAAGTCTGTTATTATGTTCTTTCCACATTCCCCCCCAAAAAAAAGGGAATATAAATGTGCATAACCTTCGAATGAGGGGATTTTGAGTAGGAGCTTTCCATTGTAAAAATAAATCTTCAATGGACTAGGGAAACACCGAAGAGATATTCGAGAGGGCTAATAATTTTCCCTAGATTATGGAAACAAATGGGCAATGGAGAAACAAGTGGTTAGCTGACTCCACCTCACATTTGCAAAGATAACATCTATTGGGGATTTGAAATCCCCATTTACAAAGATTGTCCACCATAAGCACCTTATTCTAAAGCATAATCTAGAAGAAGATATTGACTTTAGAAGTCAAGTGTTTTATCCATGCTTTTGACCAAAAAGAATTATGTTTTTGTTAGTGTTATAATAAAATTAATAAAATTATAATTAGGGTTAGGGTTGGAATTAGGTTTACAATTATGTTTATATTTAGGGTTAAAATTAGGATTATGGTTAGGGTCAAAATTAGAATTAAAGGGTCAATGTTATGGTTATACTTAGGATTAAAGTTAGAAATAGGAATGTGATTATAACTAGGGCAAGGGTTAGAATTAAACTTAGTATTAAAATTAGGATTAGAAATATAATTAGAATTATAATTATAAGTTAGGTTTAGGGTTAGGGTTAGAATTAGGATTGGTATTAGGTTTAGAATCAGGGTTATAATTATCATTCAAAGTAGGATTAGGGTTAGGGTTACAACTAGGGTTACAACTATAATTAGGATCAAGAATGAAATTAAGGTTAGGTTAAAAAACTATTTAAAATTTAATATATGTAAAGGTCACATAATTATTTTTAAAAATTGTAATACGAAATAATTATTCAAACTTTACTATTTTTATATTTATTTTTGTAACAAAAGGAATATTTATCTAAAAAATAAAAGTAAAAATTAATTAAATAATGCATTTATTTTAAATTTGAATATTAAACAAATTTTCAATTTTTAAATTTTTAAATATTAGTTTTAAAATGAAATATACAAAAATTAAAGATATTTTAATATTTTCTTCACTAGGTGTTGAGCTTGTCTGCGATTTATATTCCAAACATTAAACCAAATGGTGCAAGCTTATGGTAAAAAATTAATTAGATTCCAATACACCTGACCATATATTTTCAATTCTTAACCCTCTAGAAGGTTATGTTATGTGGAATTTTTTGTTAACTTGCAAAAAGGTTATTATTCCTTACATTACATGGGAGATTAATAATGGAGAGAAGGTAGAATTTTGGGAATACTTTTGGAAAAGGAACCAATGCTTCAATACAATAGTATATATCCCCAATTTTGGGATCAAAAGTAAGTGACTATTTTCAAGATTCAAATTTTCTGATGGGAAGAGTGATTTGGAAAAGATTTGTAACTCCTTTACTCCTTGAGAATCAACAAACAAAACTAAATAATTTGTTAGTTGGTAGAGTTTTTTGTTCATAATGCTAATGTTAAGCTTATTTGGGCTCCCTCCAAATCAGGTCATTATATAGTAAAATTGGGTTACAAATCTTTAATGAATAGATAGGTTCATTCAAGTCCATAGAGAGCCTTTTCTTTTTGTTGGAATTTCGCAATAAGTACCAAAAGCTAGATGTTTTAATTGGCTTGCATTGAAAAACAAGATTTTAACAAGTTCAAGATTACATAGTTTAGGAATTTTTGATCCTTTTAATTGTGTATTATGTGGATTAGCTTTGGAAGATATTAATCATATTTTTCTACAATGCTCTTTTGCAAATGATTGTTGGAAATTTATTCATGCAAAACTAAGCTAGTATGCTCCTATTCCAGACACACTTTTGGATTTCATATCAAGTTGGCCTCTTCTATATCAGTCATCATTATATGCTTTTCTTTGGAGAATTATTCCTCTTGATCTCTTGTGGTGTATTTGGTGGGAGCAAAATAAAAGTATATTTCATAAGAAAATTTCAAATATTGAGCAATCGCTTCACAAATTAAAGACTTCAATATGTGAAATAGTTAATTCTTTTGTCCATAATGTTAAACATGCTAGTTCAATTTTCACAGATTGGGATTTGATGCAATTAAATATTTTTCATAGTTTGTGAACAATCAATTTTGTGGTATTCTATGGAATTCTCTTCCACTCTTAGGATTTTCACCTAAAAGGAGAGAGATAGAACCCACAAATTGAGGTGGTTCACTCAAATAAAGGAATGGATGATGGAATTAAGACTAAATAAAATTATCTAAATGTAGCCAAGTTATGAAATTAATTGATTATTAATGCAAAACTAATGAAATATGTAATATTTGAAAATACATCAAGGTATGCAAAAATGAACTAAAAACATGAACTAATGCAAGCAAAATTGAAAAAGGCTAAACATAGTGCACTTGGAAGTTGGATGTTGAATCTGGAAGGTTCTAGAAATAGGTAGAAATAATTGTAAATCATGAGTGGGACTCATTCACCACTGATGGTGAATCAATCCTCCTACTGGTAAAAAAACCTAAAATTGCTTTCTAATTGTTGGGAACTAGATTCTGGAAAAATAAAAAAATTTGGCCTTCAGGTGGGACTCATTTACCATTGATGGAAAATCAGTCCTTCCCTAGAATTCTACAAAATCAAGGGTCAATCTTGTAGCTCAAGATTTGTACTTGTCTTCTTGTTGGGTTGACGAAGTCAAATATGTAGAAAATAGGGTGTAGGTTGTCTTCAAACTTGAAATAGGGTTTAGTTGACTTGAAACACTTTGTTGACTTATTGAGCACCTTTCAACACCTATTTGCTTGAAAAACATACATATAAAGTCTACAAACACACATGGAAAAGGGGGAAAATGGTTAAGCATTAGGGTATAGGGATTTTCCTTGGTCAAATCCCACTTTGGTAATCAAACCCTTAATAAAGAAATGAAATGAAATGAAGAAGGAAACAATGGATAACAACATGTAGATGTCCTAAACTCACCAAAACCTTGTTGATGAAATCTAAAGATATTTCAATGGCTGCTCCAAGATGCTTGATTCAATAATGCTATGGTGTTTCAATGCTTGAATGGATGATTGAATGCTTGAATCAATTAGTGAATGAATTAGGTGTAAAATGGACGGAAAAAAGCTTATTTATACATAATTATGCCCTAATAACCCGATAATACCTCATCAAAGGCTGACATAAGGTATTTTTGAATAAAAAACTGAAAGAAATTTTAAATTTGATGTAGGAGCATCCAGTGGTTTAAGGGAAATCCTGCATCACCCAAAAATATCTTTATTTTATTTTAGCTTTTTCTAGATTTTTTTGTATTTCTAGATACCCTTTTCATCGAATAACAATTCCCAACTATCATAACTGCTTTTCAACTTTTTCTACTCAACTGCTATTTTTAGTAGGTGTGAGGATAAATAAATTTAAGGGAAGCTTTAGGATAGAAAAAGAAGCATTTTAGTAAAAGAATCAGGCCAAAATCATTCTCGGTTTGAAAGTTATTCAAATTTTAGTTTATACTTTTTTCCCTAAAAAATATTCTAAGTTCAGTTTGAGGTAGTAAATAGTCTTGCATGGGCCCAAAAATTGTCAAAATCAATGAAGTGGGTTCTTAACACATTCTTCACTTTGAGACCTTTCCAACAGTTCAAATGGTTTGTCAAACAAAGTCATGGATCAAAAGTTATGGCTCCCAGAAGTTGGTGCATTTTCAAAAATGTGCTAATTTTCAAATGTGGTTTTAAAATTTGAATTTCAAATTGTAATTTTCAGTGCCAAACTACTAAAACTCATAATTCAATTTTTTTTTTTCTACAAATCAAAAAGGAGTTATTTATGGTCTAGTTTCTAATTTTTGGGTAGCTTTTTGGGGGAAAGACTACATACTAAGAAAAGGGAACTTCTATAATATTTTGTAAGGGCATGTATTGCAAAACTCAAGGATTTGGGATCCTCTACATGGAAGCATTTCATTATTCTGAATATAGAAATATTGTCTAGTTTTTGTGTGTGATATTTTGTATCTCGGGTTAGCACTCTCATTAATACATGTTGTACAACACTTCACAACACCTTCACAAGACATTAATAAATGCATTTAAAAAGGCCCAAGACCTAGTGTGGATGTGTAAAACACTTTGCAACACTAAATCAATGCCTCATTAAGTCCAATTTATCATTAATTATTCCCCAAATTAAACAAGTTGCATTTTTTCTATGATGCATCTACAATTTTTAATTCAATCTTGTCTTGTACAATCTCTTAACAAGTCATATTCTATTCAATTTGTTGAAGGAGACAATTGCAAGTTGAATTTTCTGAAGTGGAATCAAGTACAAGGACTTTTCACATGAAGATCTGAAAAAAGAGATATTTTGGATGTATTTATATGTTTTTATACTTCAAATTTTATATAAGAAAGGATCTCCATATTATATTGTTTTATTTTAATATTTGAAGGAGGTAGCAATTGGAAAATAGGTTAAGAATCATTTATTTTTTATCAAAAGGGTTTGGTAATCATGTGATTAAAGAAAAGGAAAAGAAAAAAATTTAGAAAGTTAATGACACCCAAAGAAATTGAAGAAAATAGAGAAATGGAGGCAAAAGGACAAAGGGATAGAAGAACAAGGATTCATCAAATGAAAAATTTGGATGCGTCTAATTCAATAAAACTTGAAGTGGAAACCATGAAGGGTGTGATGAATGTAGATGATGCAAACATGTGGAGATGGTGAATATGAAGAAATGAAATTATGGAAACAAACCCAACTTATGTCAACTAAGTTCAACTTTGAATGATAGGGAAATAGCACCCATGCAAACAAATTCAGGTATGTCTTCAAATCCACCTCTCAATGATATGGAAAATGAACCTATTCAAACAATTCATCCACATGTCTTCAAACCCAAGTCTTGATAATATTGATCTTAGTTATTTGGATGAAGTTGGATACACCATTGATGGTATCACCAATTCTAGTTTTCAAACAATGAAAAAACAAAATAATAATGAAATATCTTATATGAATGCAAATGAGAATGAAATCCATCATATTGATGAAAATGAAAATGAAATCCCTTGTATGTCTGAAAATGAAAATGAAACCCCTTGCATGAATGAAGATGAAACCACTTATATGAATGAAAATGAAAATGATTTTTTTTTTTTTTTACAATTGAAAGAAATGTGCTAGAAACCTTCTTAGTAAAAATTCTTGGAAACAAATGAGAACTCATGGAAATAGATTAAAAAATAAATTATAAAAATAAATTAGGATTTCAATGTTAACTCATGGTGCAATTGATGAAAATGTGGAAAATGCAAAAAGTGATAAAAAAAATTAGGAATTTTTGTAAAACCAAAAAAGAAATATGATTCAGTAGAACAAGACATATCTAGCGTTTCCAATGTTATTGATTCTATAGGAAAGAAAAATCTATCTAAAGATAAGAATGCAACATGTTATGCAATAACAACTACTTTAGTTAATAAATCAATTTCAAATAAAAGAATATTGATTAAGATTAGTAAATATATAAAAGTAAATCCTAAATATTTGATAAGAGTAGCTAAAATAAGATAAAGTATTGAAAATGATCCAATTAATCAATGTTGGAGTTTTAGTGGTAGAATCCCAAGGTCAGAAATGAAATTAACTAATGAAATCAAATATCTTTAATCGATAAATATTGGCATGATAATACAAGCGTATCACCTAATATTAGAGATGTTTTAAAATTAAGGGTTGGATAAAAAAACCATGACCCTCATCCAAAGCATCTATTAGTTATGAATCAAACTAAATTTTATAAAAAAAAATAGATGATTCAATATTACCAAATATTAGTATAAGTAAAAAATCATTAGAAA
This sequence comes from Sequoia sempervirens, assembly GCA_007258455.2. Lineage (NCBI taxonomy): Eukaryota > Viridiplantae > Streptophyta > Pinopsida > Cupressales > Cupressaceae > Sequoia > Sequoia sempervirens. Next base: position 18,078 of record VDFB02353856.1, read on the forward strand.
AATGTAAACCTTGGTATGTTAGAATTAATTAACAACAAATCTCTTGTTGTTGTAAACCTCATGTACAATTTTGTTATTCTTATGATATTTTTTGATATATACATTGTGCTTTGCATGTTAATGAAATTATGTAGGGAATTTGTGGTATTAATATGCCACGTGAAACAATCAAAGATTTTATAGCAAGTATGTTTTGTGAACCTTCTATTGAAAACTTATTTTATTTAAATGCATGTATTTATTGAAAATGCAATAGATGTGGCAACCTTTCATTGTTAGGATAATGTATGTATGAAATTAGTTTACATGAATATATGCAACAATTAGTAAGAATAGAATCTATAGAAAATTTAATGTAGTTTCTAAACTACTAGGTATGTTTTTTTTTAAAACAAATCTATTTGGTGAAAATTTGAAATTTCAATGCAGTCGTACTTAAATTTCAGGGAAAAAATAAGAAGTAGGTGTCTGTTTGACCACCCTAACCACAATAAAATGATAATATTTTTTTTTTTATAAGATTTTATATATAAGTAGAGGACTCATGCCCTGATGTGATGCATAATTTTGTAATTTTTTCCAAGTAAATAATTAATTATGAATTTTATTACAACTTTTAAAAAATTTAAAAATCAGGAGGTTCCAATTAATCTTTAACTTGGCTGCACCATGAAATTAAATTTTCTTTTTAACTTATAGTGTACAAGCATAGAATGTGATGCATGTTTGGACTCAAAAATGTGATACCGGGCTTTGAAAGCTAGAGATGTTTTTCAATCAACCTATCAATGAAGACTTTAGTCGCATTTGAATAGAAAAATGAATAATAATTACTTTATTAAATTCACAAGCATAGTTTATATTGATGGAAAATTGAGAATCTCCTTTAAAAACCCTTTTCATTTCATCATTTTTGGGTAAAACAATAGTCATCAGCCACATACCCATCATATTGCCACTTTTTGGCCCATCATGATCCTGCACATACCCTTGGCTAGATTTGTTGAGAGAAAACAAAAGTTGGTACATCCTAGAGTGGATTATGACAATTTTGAGTATCCAATTTTTTATATGGTTGTTGTTCTATCACCTGGTTCTAAAATATCTAATAACAAAGAATGGTTTTCCTACATTTTAAGACTATGAAAGGCATAATAATATTATACATTACTCACATTTTATTTGGAAACCAATATAAAACTAGTTATATATCAAGGGAGGCCTGCTAATAAAGTGTTATGGAAACTTTCAATGGATTATCATGAGATAATCATAGATGCATTTCAAAAAAGAGAGGATGCAAATGGTACAATGGAATAAATAAATATAGGTAAGTATATAATTGTTTATATATTTAATTGATAGTCTATATATAGTTAAAAACTTATCAGCTAACTTAGGGTCAAGGATAATGTGTATCTCCCCTCAATCCATTTTCTTATATTACTATTAAGTGATTTTCTAATTATAGTTTCAAATCATTTTTTGTTTCATGTCTCTCGAAACTAGACACATTACAAAAAAGAGAGGAAATGCATATATTATAATGTAATTTGAATCTAGATAATGGTAACTTTATAGCTCTATACATTTAATTGATAGTCAAAATATAAAACTAAAAAATTCATTGCCATTTTATAAATTTTTTATAATTGATTCCATATCCCCTTAATCCATCCTCTTAGGACCCCTTAAGCCATCATCTTATCTAACCTTAATGCATCCTCTTGTATCCCCTTAAGTCACTCTCTTAACTCCTCTTAAGCCATTCTCTTAGGACCCTTTAAGCCATATCCTCTTATCTACCCTTAATCCATCCTCTTGCATCCACTTAGGTAACTCTCTTAACTCCCCTTAAGCCATCCTCTTATGACCCCTTAAGCAATATTCTCTTATCTACCCTTAAAATATCCTCTTGCATCCCATTAATTCATCATCTTAACTCCCCTTAAGCCATATCCTCTTATCTACCCTTAATCCATCTTCTTACATCGCCTTAAGTAACTCTCTTAACTCCCCTTAAGTCATCCTCTTAGGACCCCTTAAGCCATAGTATCTTAGGTACCCTTAATTCATTATCTTAACTCCCCTTAAGCCATCCTCTTAGGACTACTTAAGGTATATCCTCTTAGGTACCCTTAAGTCATTATCTTAACTCCCCTTAAGCCATCCTCTTAGGACCCCTTAATTTATCGTTAACCAACTCTCCTCCCCATCATCTCACATCCCCCATCTTAGGGTTTAGAATCAAGAGGATATATGGTATAGGGTTGATGTTTGAGGGTTCATCCCTTTGGATTTATGTCCTAGGGTTAAGGGATATGGTTTAGATTTTATATTTTAGGGTTTAGGGTTGACAATATGCTTAGAATAATAGATATATTATGGGTTAAGGGTTAATAGTTTATCTCCTCTGCTTTAGGTCCTAAGGTTTAAGTTTTAGGTTTGAAAATATGATTAGAATAAAAAATATATTATGGGATGAGGGTTAACGGTTCATACCCTAGGCTTTAGGTCCTAGGGTTGAGGGATAGGGTTTAGGGTTTAGGGTATAGAATTGACAAGATGCTTAGAATAAAAAATATATTATGGTTTAGGGTTTCATGGTTCCTCCCTAGGCTTTAGGTCCTAGGATTGAAAAGATTCTTAGAATAAAAAATATTATGGTTAGGGTTTAATGGTTCATCCCTAGGCTTTAGGTCCTAGGATTTGAAAAGATGCTTAGAATAACAAATATATTATGGGTTAAGGGTTAACATCTCCTAGGCTTTAGGTCCTAGGGTTTAGGGTTTAGAGTTGACAAGATGCTTAGAATAAAAAATCTATTATATGGGTTGACAGTTAATTGTTCATCCCCTAGGATTTAAGTCCTAGGGTTGAGGGTTAATGGTTCATCCCCTAGGATTTAAGTCCTAGGGTTGAGGGATATGGTTTAGGTTTAAGGGTATAGAGTTTACAAGATACTTAGAATAACAATATATTATGGGTTGAGGGTTAATGGTTCATCACCTAGGCTTTAGGTCCTAGGGTTTAAGATTTTTAGGGTTGACAAGATTCTTAAAATAATAAATCTATTATGGATAAGGGTTAATTTTTCATCCTATAGGATTTAGGTCCTAGGGTTTAGGATTTATAAGGTTGACAAGATTCTTAGAATAATAAATCTATTATGGGTTTGCAGTTGAGGGCTCATCCCCTAGGATTTAGGTCCTAGGATATTGGGATAGATTTTAGGTTGAACTACCCTTAATCTATCCTCTTGCATCTCCTTAAGTCATTATCTTAACACCCCTTAAGCCATGTCCTCTTAGTACCCCTTAATTCATATCATCTTAGGTCCCCTTAATCCACCCTCTTACATCCCTTTAAGTGATATCCTCTTAACTCCCCTTAATCCATTCTCTTAGGACCCCTTTAATCCATATCCTCTTAGCTCCCCTAAATTAATCCTCTTTCATACCATTAATTCATATCCTCTTAGTTCCCATTAATCCACCCTCTTGCATCCATTTAAGTCATTCTCTTGCATCCCCTTAAGTCATATCCTCTTAGGTCCCCTTAATCCACCATCTTGCATCCCTTTATTTCATTATCATAACTCCCCTTAAGCCATTCTCTTAGGACCCCTTTAACCAATATCCTCTTGGGTCCCCTTAATCCACCCTCTTTAATCCCTTTAAGTAATTCTATTAACTCCCCTTAAGCCATTCTCTTAGGAAGTCCCTTTAAGCCATATCCTCTTCGATCCCCTTAAGTCATTTTCTTAACAAACCTTAAGCCATCCTCTTAGGACCCATTTAATCCATATAATATTATATCCCCTTAAGTCATCATAGATTGTGTACCATTAAATCCATTTGTTGAGAATCCCATTAAGCCATCCTATTAGGAACCCTTAAGTGATATCCTGTGAGGTCCCCTTAATCCACCCTCTTGCATCCCTTTAAGTCATTCACTTAACTCCACTTAAGCCATTATCTTAGGACCCCTTAAGACATATCCTCTTAGTTCCCCTTAATAATTCTCTTAACTCTCTTTAAACCATCCTCTTAGGTCCCCTTAATTCATCCTAGACTGTGTACACTTAAATCCATTCATTGAGCATCCCGTTAAGTTATTTCCTAATTATATTTAATCATTTTTATTTCAGGTCTCCCAAGTTGGTGGCCACTACTTGTGTATTGAACAAATCATGAAAATTAATATAGTAAATCCAATTTTCTAAGATCCAACTCATGACATCACTTGAATTTGAAATAATTTTTTAAGATCTAATTTTATAACTTTTAGTAAATTATTCTTTTCTTGCATGAATTAGAGTTAAATGACTCATAAAACATATAGTTTTTGACATGTAAAAATAGGTTTTGGTGGGACCCAAAACCAATTACAAGAAGGTTTTGAAGGGACCTAAACCCTATCAAGCAAAATATGTTGCAAAAAATAAAAAATAGCAACAAATCAATAGCCCATCAACAACAACCTAACACAGATAAATAAATCAACACAGAGTCCAACAAAAAGGTTTTGAAGGGACCTAAAAATATAAAAAACAAAGATTCACCAGGAGTCCAAAACCCTTGAAAACTAATAAACAACTACTTGAAAAAGTAAACCAACAAAGCATCCAAGTTGCATCAAACCATCTACTTATTAACAACATCACAAAACCACCTGAAACAGTCAAGAAACACAATAGCCAAGCTGAATCAAACCATATGCTTAGTAACAACATCACTGAACCACCAAAAAGAGGGAAATAAGACTCCCCATTAGGAAAAAAGGAAGCATTGAGGATCCCCAACCTTTAACCAATACCAACAATCCAACAACACCAACCCAAACTCCACCTCACTAGCACCTAAAAGATCCAAACTCCCCACCTCAATAGGGAACCTAGGAATTAATAGTAAACACTAAAGAGCATCATCCTTCTCACTATACCAGTAAGACTAAAACACCCTCCCAATCTCCACCTTAATAGGAGCTCAGGCTCCCCTCTCTAGAAGAGGATGAAATGAAAACATTTTCCATAAAAAAAAGAGCTTCCCACCAAATCCACAACACCCCTCTCCACTTCAATAGGAGAGGGCTCCAGCTCGAAAGGAGCATTCTCCACCTCCATAGAACACATCAACCATAGAACCTAAAAGAAAGCAACAACACCTGGAAAAAGGAAATACATTACATCCTCACGCATAACAGCTAACTAGAGCACAAAAGAAGAAGAAGCACACTCCTCAGCCAAATTCCTTGAGAGACAAACCTTCTGAGCCTTAAGCTTAAACATTTGAAAGAGCTTAGTCATCTCAAAGAACAAACCCCTATCTTGCAACTCAAACCTTAAATCCCAAAAAGTAGAAGAAAATCCTCTAGAAAGTTTAGATTCAAGAGCCAAAATATAGGGAAAAAGAAGCTAAGAAGGATTTATCAATCCAAAACATTAGCCCTTCAACCAAAAAATTAGCACCCACCAAAGGGAGTTCAGGGAAACTTGAAAATAATGACAGGAAACCATAACTTTATGAAGGACAAACAAAGACCATGAATCAAGTTGAGGAGACCATGAACAGAAACCCCACTTCCATCTAAGAAAACCAAGCCCTTCAAAAACAATAGATATTGGACACAATGAGGGGTATATGACAACTCCCATAGAGAGAAAAATAATAAAGAACAAAATAGGGGTAGAAAGAGCTCCCCTAGCAACCAACATAACACCAAGGCCAAAAAACAACCCAAGGTAGAAAAGTAGCAGAAACTTCCACCCATAGAATATTTCCAACATGAACAAAGGGATAGAAGCCACACTCAGAAGATATATGGGGATACCCATTCCTACAAAAGCATCCACATGGGCACACCAATCGAAAGCCCAAAATCCAAATGGGTTGAAAAAAAACCCAAGAGAACAACATGAGGAGTGCCCCACCTAGGCTGAAAAAATAGCCAAAATAGAGGCCATAGATTAAACCATAAAATGTCCAAGCCAAAAGAAAAAATAGGAAGAACCAAGTACCACTTGGAAGACATGGAAAGGCCAACAACAAAATCCCTAGGTCAAGAATCCTCCAAGAATGGAACAAGAAGCCCCTCCAAACTGCAACAGACACTTGAAACCTCCTACCAATTGCCATTCCCATCCTTTGATTTTGAATCTCCCTCACCCATATATGTAGAATTCAAACTCCTCTAGCCACTCCTACTCTTGCCCATTCTCTCCATCTCCACCTTCTCGAAGTGGCTTATGATGATTTATATAAAACATATAGTTGCTTTACTTACATTAATTATTTTTTGAGGTTCCCATCAAGTCAATCTACCATGATTGTCACTCTAAATGAATTTCATCATATAAATTATGTAAATATCATTTTGTGTACTTGAACTAAAAGTGGATAAGATTTAATTGTATTTATATGCACATACATTTCATTATGTTATAGTTGTATACATTATATATTTTTTCAATGTATGAACTTCAATGAACTTATAAATCACATTTTATATTGTTCCAATTTTATCTTATACATTTTATATATGTCAACCATAGATTTTTTTTAGTGATGTATATTTGCTAGAATTGGAAAATAGTTAAAATTAGGCCCTTAATTTATTATGAATATAATCTAAACTATAAGGAATGTATTAAATTTTCACCTAACCATGTGATTTTATTGAAAATTTGAAGTTAATCATTTTAAGACATCTAAACTTCATTCAACAATGACATCTAAATATATGGAATTTGATGCTAGACAAAAATTTATAGTGCATTCCTGTAAATGTAGATAATATGTGTGTTTGTGTGTGTGTGTGTGTGTGTGTGCATCTAATCATCATAATGAAAATAGCATACATACATGAGAAAATTTAAGATCAAAGTATATTAAATTCCACATAAAATGCTAAATATATCTAAATTGAGTCAAGAATTTAAAACATGTATGAAAATGTATCTAGAAAAATATATATTAAATTTAACTCATATAAATAAACACAAGCACGATCATAATATATAATGTATGTGAAATGACATGAAATGACATTTGAAATGTATATGTCAAGTGGCACATATATAAATAAAACTATCTATAGTCTATAAAATAAAACTATCTAACTATTCAGACAATAATTCAAATTAAGTATCCTCTTCATTCCACATGCACTAGATGGACCTGTATCATGTTGTAGAAGAGTACAAAAAACTTGAAATTAGATAAAGTTAAAGAAATTTTGATTTAATTTAACATAACTGATAAAATCATTAAGTTAAATTTTTAAATCTAAACAATTGAAAGTATGCGTAGATTATTGTCTAATCATACGAATATATTGAAACATTAACTGCAATGGATGGTATAACTGTTGATTGTGGAAGAAATGATTGAGATGATAATTCCTACTTATTGAAATAAAGAAAAAAATCTATATGTTACAATATATTAGTAATAGAAATGATTTTAATTGAATATGAAATATAGTAAAGTTTAGGACCTCTAATGTAATAGCCTCATGGTCATGACCCTGATCAAGAGCCTTCATACCACCTATAAGGATACTGTTATCATCCTGCATATATGTAAATATATACATGACACATGTATAGATTTAAATTTAAATATAAATTTAAAATTTAATTTGAAATTGAAAACCTCAAATAATCATAATACATCTAGTGAGTTTTTAAAGTCACATATAAATTTCAAACTTCTAGATATCTTTTGAAAACATGCACTAGAGATGGCCCATGCATAAAATTTGATGATGACTTTGGAGCACTCGCCACACCTTGTGGTTGGTTAGCCATGGATATCGCATGACCTCCCTAAATAGATACAATATATCTTTTTGAACACCTGTCAAGTTTTAAATTATATTTTTATATATATTTGTTTACCTGGCCATAAGGTGTGCCCACCTATACAACTGTTGATGTAAAAAAACCACAATCATATTGAGATGGCATCCTATGATCATGCATCTACACCAAACACTTCTTGAATTAATATTATATATTATTTAAGTTATTATTTACATGAATTTTTCATATTTCAAACAAATTAAAGTGTTCCTTTAAAGATGTGCATACCTATGTAGGATGATCATCAGAACATAGTTGTAGAGAAGGGGGATTTTCTACTCATGAATTTTCTTCATTTAGAGAGCCTCACAAGCTGAACTACCCTAAACTACCTGAAGGAACAATGTGAAAGTTTTAGAATTTGAAAGAGTAGGTCACAAAGATTTTCTGGACAAATTGAAAAGCTCTTGGAAAAAGGACTTTTGCACAAAATAAAGATGACAACATGGTGTGTTGGAATCTCAGAGGCACATTGGCATTTTTATAGAACAAAAAGTGAGAATTTCATAGAAAATGGCTAAATGACTACTTCTACTTCGATTGTTGAGAACTTTTAGAATGTGTGAAGATAACATAATACAATAAAACTAGAATAAAGTGAGATAGATAATAAATAAAATAGGAGATAGAAAGGAAATAAATGCTCACAAACACACAAATGATGAATCCTCTAGCATGAGAATGTCTTCAAAACCTGCATGTGTGATATCTAGAGAAAGTGTTGGGGTTGTATAGGTTTTTCCTTAATCAAACCCCCATTTTGGTGTTCCCACCTCCACAAACAACCAAAAGATAAATAAAGTGAGAAGTTAGAAAATGTGATGTGATAAAGGAAAACCCCACTTTAGGAGGAGA